>JARHVA010007150.1:430000-695000 GCA_037957365.1 Torreya grandis
GAGTCTAGAAAAGAATATGATATTCATTACATCTATAATGTCATGATAGATTACAAAACCTGATACATGAAAGTGGAAAACAACTATCTCACAAACTAATTTAAAACAAAATATATTCAACATTATATTCTTTATTATAAAACATAAATATAGTCCATTTCAATCCTCTTTATCATTTCTTTTCCAATTTTTTCTTCCCTAGAGATAGAATTGGAAAATTTATGGTACTGTTAAAGGAAATTGACTTAATAATTTTTACATAAAAATGAGTTAAATTAAAAATGATCATTTATCAACATGGTTTCACTCTCATGCCACCTAAAACTCAACTTTAAGACACTCTTTTTGAGAAAGGAATCCATTTAATTGATGGTCTTAGCCAAGTTATCTATGTTGAATATTAATTTCACAACATCATGGTTGGTATCAAGTAATAGACCCTAGAAGGACCCAAAAATTTTGTTTCCAAACCTAAATCAGAGCTCATAATAGATTAATTATGAAAAATTATAATTTATTTTCATGATGAAACATGGGGCATTAAATTCAATGGATACAAGTGCCTTAAAGAAGTTAGGTTAGGCTACATCTTAGCTAACCCTCATAGAAAAATCATTCTTCTATATTTTTTATTTAATCTCAAAGTCACCAATAATATGGTTAACTATGAAGCTCTCTTTCTTATGATATGGGAAAACATAGATTTATACATCCCATCTTTACATGCTTTAGGATATTAAATACTTATATGTTTCCATGTCAAAAAAAAATATTAGTCAAAAATTAAATATCTCATGCAAGCTTAATTCATATGATAAGATTAAATTCGACAAGCAAGCTTTCAAATAAATACATAGATATGAAATCTTTTATTGTCTCATTGTTGCATGTACCTTGCTCCATTTTTTTACTCTATATGAATTTACTACTCGTCTTGAACAAGTGGATGGGGGGATTTGTGGAAGCCATTGTAGAAGACACATTGTAGCCTACAAATTCCTATGAATGTTATAATTTTATCCTACCCTCAAAAAATATATCATCACATTTACTAAAAATTATAATCCTTTTCAACTTCTTGACTATCTAATTAAATCTCTTCCATCTAAGCTTTAAACCTTGGAGTCTCCTTGGCCATTTTGTATGTCGAGATTAGATCCCATTAATAATTACATAGATCACATAATGGTCATGTATTCATCATTACCACCATAGATTAATTTACCAAGTGGGTATAAACTAATCTCCTTGTTAGTGTTGTTGTAGTCACTATTTAAAAATTCATACTTGATAAAATCATGTCATTTTAGGATTATTCACACCATATTATCTTAAATGGTGGGAAATTTAATAGTATATACATAAATAATTATGTGCAAATTTTAAAATCATGCATAAATTTTTCACGCCTCATCACCTTCAGTTAAATGATAAAGTGAAATCCACTCTAAAATTCCTTAGAAAGATATTTATAAATAATATTAGGGATTCTCATTGTGATCGACATCTCAATCTATATCCTACAATATGTACTTATCATTCTATCATTTTTATTGCTAATGGAGAAACTCCCTTCTCTTTAGTTTATGGCTTTGAAGCCAAGTTACCATTAGAAGTTGATTTACCATCCTTTTGCATTTGTTTTTCAAACATCATACTCAATTAATTAAGAGATTTTTGAATCCCAAATTCATGCCTTAAATCCCATTACTGAGAGACATATGGAAGATTTACATAATAATCACCAATGAAAATATTGCATAACTAAACAACATAACAACAACACTAAAGTTATTACATTCAAAATTAAATACTTAGTGCTAAATTTATATTACACCCATTAAAAAGAGGGAAAATATTCCAAAAGGTGGTGGGGTCACTACATACTTAGGGACGTATTCATACCTAGTAATTATGGATTGTAATGAAATGAAGGACACATCTTCAAATAACTAACCAATGCTCAATTATTGAATAAGTATTTTTCTCAATTACATGTTTATCACATATCTATGGTTCTTGTTTTATCTTGAGTTTTTACTTTGCCTAATTTATCTGTCAACAATGGCAAAGCCACGGCTTGAGTTGGGAGATATAAACACTGCAGACATAATCCTTCCTAATTTATAAAACTAGTCTGTTTTTCTGGTTATCTTTTCTTCAGATCTGCAACTTGACGTTAAAGGTTGCCGAGATGTTTATGCCTCGTTTGACAAGTATGTTGCAGTTGAAGAACTTGAAGGCGATAATAAATATCGTGCAAAGCATTATGGACTACAGGTAAAGTGTCCTTATTTGCTGAAGATTGTCCACTCGACGTGTAATGCAGTGCAATCTATTAAAAGAAAAATGCTTATTGTTATGGTCGTCCATAGGGTTTTTTTAAGGGTTATGTGTCTTCCTACGGTTGATATTTTGTTTGAATATGTTCAGCCACAGATCCAGGCACGTTCTTAAGTTATTCTTTGCAGGATGCCAGAAAAGGTATTCTTTTTCTTGATTTCCGAGAGTTGGTCTATAGATAAACATCCCCTTGAGGTAAAGACTTGTTGAAACATTGAAAAATATTTGAAATGTATCCATTTCATGTATTCTAGTGAAACTCATGTGAAGATGTTGCAGATATGTGGAGGCGTATGCTTATGGAAGAGTTTATCAGCAGGGATAGAAGAATTTTAGACTTTGTAAACCCTGCAACAGCGGAATTCGGGAAAAATGCATTATAATTAATGGAATGCAAATTTTATTCAAATTTCACCTAAGCGTGTGATCTATACATGCGTCAGCCTACAATGTGTTGTATTTTAGGAGCTATAGCAGCCCAGTTTGATGGCAAGTTTTCTGACTGTAGAAATTAATACCATCTACTAACAGATCTTGCAGAAAGTAAGCTCCTGACTCTATGAGCTACATAAATGAAGGATTAAACAGAGCATAAAAACAAGAAAATAAAAACTCAAACCCTCAGATTGCTACAGCAATGGAGAAAACAAGATTTTATTAATCTTTCTTGATCTGTACTTACAAAGCTGCACCCAACAGATCTTTAAATAGATTTTCTTGGCAAATCAAACTGAAACTAAACTAATCCTTAACTAATCTAAAACTAACTTCAACTGCTACTGCATGCAAGCTGAGCAAGGAGTAAGACTGTTTGTTTAACTATTTGAACTCACTGATCTCTAACTGTTTGTTAACTGATGTGCATGAGAAGTGAGGGAGACAATTAAACATAAAGTGGAGAAATTATCCCCTGTTAATCTTCAGTTTCTAACACTCCCCCTTAATTTCTACCACTAACTACTTCAGCTTTTACAATGCCTAAATTTTGTCTTAGATAATCAAAGGTCTCCTTTGCTAATGCCTTTGTGAATATATCTGCCAATTGGTCTTCAGATCTGCAGAACTCCAGATGAATTTCTCCATTGTTTACTAACTTTCTAATAAAATAAAATCTTGTATCAATGTGCTTTCTTCTCTTGTGAAAAACATAATTTTTTGATAATGCAATTGTTGATTTGTTGTCACAAAAGATTGGTGTTGACTCCTACACTTGTAATAAATCTGTCAATATTCTCCTCATCCAAGTTTCTTGACATGTTATTGATGTGGCTGCTACATACTCTGCTTCAGTTGATGAAAGTTTCACTATAGGTTGCTTTTTGGATGCCCATGTGACCACACATATTCCTAAAAGAAAGGCATGTCTAGAAGTACTCTTTCTGTCATCAATGCTACCTGCAAAATCACTATCAGTATAACCAATCAAACTAAAATCATTAGTTGTGGAATATAAAATTCTATATTCTGTTGTTCCTGCCACATATCTCAATATCTTTTTTCCAACTTGCCAATGTGAGTCTTTTGGTGACTCCATGAATCTAGAGATTAAACTAACCCCATACATGATATCTGGTCTAGTAGATGTAAGATACATCAAACTACAAACTAGTCTTTTAAATGTTGTAGGATCAACATTAGACCCTTTGTCTTCTTTGCTAATTTTGGTCCCTGTAGCAACTTGTGTAGGTGTTGGTTTACAATTCAGCATCTTAAACCTCCTTAACACATCCTTTGCATATTTAGTTTGACAAATAAAAATTCCCTTCTCTGATTGTACAACTTTTATGCCCAAAAAGTACTTCATTAATCCCAAATCTGTCATTTCAAATTCTTTCTTCATTACTGATTTAAATGTGTCTAGAGACAAATTTCCAGTGAAAATCAATTCATCAACATACAAACACACAATCAAAATCTGACCTTCTTTGTTGATTTTTGTGTACAATGTAGGTTCACTATTGCTTCTACTGAATCCATTGTTTGCCATGTATGAATCAATCCTACTATACCATGCTCTTGGTGCTTGCTTGAGACCATAAAGGGCCTTCTTCAATTTGTAGACTTTTTCTTCATGTCCTTGAACTTCATAACCTAGTGGCTATTTCACATACACTTCTTCATCTAGGAAACCATTCAAGAAAGCTGATTTGACATCCATTTGATATACATACCAATTATTTTGAGTAGATATTTCTAAAACCATTCTAACAGTATCAATTCTAGCAACTTGAGCAAATGTTTCATTATAATCAATTCCATGTTCTTGTGCAAAACCTTTTGCTACTAACCTTGCCTTGTGTTTTTCAACATTTCCATCTGTATCAAATTTGGTCTTATAAACCCATTTGACTCCTATTCAATCCTTACCTTTAGGTAGATTAGTTAGATCCCATGTTTGATTTCTTTCAATGGTATTCATCTCTTCATCCATTGCTTTTATCTAATGTTCCTCATTAACTGCTTCTTCATAATACATAGGATGATTAGTGAAAAGAGAAAAATTTGAACACAAATCTAACTTTTCTTCTTCTTGATTATAAATCTCATTCAAGTTTCTCATTTTCTTACCTTTAAATCTTGATCTTAAAGTGGCAAGAGTTGGATTTGATTCATCACTTACTTGTGAATTTGGAGTAAGATGACATGCATGTCCAGATGATTCACCTTGTGCTAAGCTCCTAGGTGTTCTTATTGGAGTGTTTTTTCTTTCTTGTGGAGAGGATTGATCACCTTGCAAATTTTGTTCTCCACATTCTTCTTCATTTTTGGGAATTGGTGCTCTAATTGTGATTGTGCTACCATCCCATGCTTCTTCTTGTTTAAATTCAACATCTCTGCTAATAATCACTTGCTTTGAAATGGGGTTATACAACTTATAAGCCTTTGATTCTTCACTATAGCCAATAAAAATGCATTCCTCACCTCTATCATCAAGTTTTATTCTCAATTTAGATGGTATAAGAGAATATGCAACACAATCAAAAATTATGAAATGATGTACACTATGTTTCTTACCACTCCACACTTCTTGTGGAATTCGATTTCTAACACTCTTTGTTGGGCTTCTATTCAGAATATATATTGCACATGATACTGCTTCTACCCAATATTCATTTGACAAATGTTTGACCTTCAACATGCTTCTAGCCACCTCCATAGTTGTTCTATTCTTTCTTTCTGCTACACCATTCTGTTGTGGTGTGTACCTTGTAGTCAGTTGTCTTTTAATGCCATGATATCTGCAAAAATATTGAAATTCATTAGACATATATTCACCTCCTCTATCTGATCTAAGTACCTTGATGTAATGACCACTCTAATTTTGAACCATAGCCTTGAATTCTTTAAACTTTCCAAAGGCTTCAGACTTATTTTTGAGAAAATATATCCATGTCTTTCTGCTAAAGTCATCAATGAAGGTTAGAAAATAAGTACTACCTCCAAATGATGGAGTTTGCATTGGTCCACATAAATCACTATGGACTAGCTCCAATATTACCTTTGCTCTATATGAGGCTCCTACTGGAAAGCTCTCTCTATGCTGTTTTGTCAGAATACAACTGTCACATGAAACTTCCTAGCTAATCTATTGGTGGTAATCTCTTCACCATATTTTTCTTCTGTAACAAATTCAAATCTCCAAAATGTAAATGCCCATAACTTAAGTGCCATATCCATGATTGGTCTAGAAGCATGGTTTTGAAGTGGGCTTCCTCTTCTCCTTGCATGCACTGAATTCAAAAAGGGAACATCTGATTCTTGGTCATCTCCACTTTTCCTATCAATCTGTCACTTGGAAACTTGTCTAGTATTGTGCAAACATTATCCATAAAGGATAATCTGTAACCTTTCTATACTGACTTAGTCCAGGTACAAAATAAACATCAGGTATAAACCTTCTTTCACCATTTTTTGCCAAAAACATTTATTACTCCTTTACCCATTAGATCCACTTTGTTATCATTTCCTAGTTTAACTTCAAATTTTATAGAATCATTAAGACTAGCAAATAATTCTTTATTCCCTATCATATGATTACTGTATCCACTATCTAAGAACCAAATATCTCTAGCATTTTCTTAAGTAACATGACAAGTGAGAAATAAGCTTCCAAGATTAGAACTAGATTCATTTGAGTAATTAGCATTCTGCTTGTCCACATTTCCTTGTTTCTTTCTGCATTCACTTGCATAATGTCCATATTTTTTGCAATAATAACATTGAATGTTAGATTTATCAAACCTCTGTGAATTTTTCTAGAAGTGAATGTTACCACATCCTCTATTGCTATAGTTTTGATTATTGTTTTGACCTTGATCTAGATTGTTCCTTCCATTTTTGCCTCTGCCTCTTCCTCTGAAGTTTGACTTTCCTCTTCCTCTTCCTCTGCCAAATGATACCTATGACTTGAGAGCATTCTCAAGAGAAGTATTTTTATTCCTATTCATTTTGGATTAATGCGTTAACAAAGAACCCATTAATTCATCTACTAATAACTGTTCTAAATCCTTGGTTTCCTCAATAGCTACAACTATTGCATCAAATTTGTTGGGTAAACTCCTAAGGATTTTTTTTATGATCTTCTGATCCATTATAGTTTCTCCATTAGATCTAATTTGATTCACTATATTCAATACTTGACACATAAACTATTCTATTGAATATGAATCATTCACTTGCAAATTTTCAAAACTTCGCCTAAGAGATTGCAATTTAGCAATTTTTACCTTTTTATTACCTTTATAGGTAGTCTCCAAGATTTTCCATGCCGATCTAGATCTTGTTGCTGCTGCAACTCTAGAAAAAATAGATTCATCTAGTGCCTATTAGATTATAAATAAAGCTTTTGCATTTTTTTCCTATCCTCTTTAAGCTCTTCCTTTTGTGCTCGAGTTAATCCCAGATGGGCAGCCTCATCCTACGGTTCTACAAAACCATTCTCTACTAAATCCCAAACTTCTTGTGAGCAAAACAATCTTCTCATCTTAATTTCATAAAAATCATAATTCTTACCATTCAAAAGAGGAATTTGAGGCTAAGAAATATTGTTATTCATTGTCATGTCTCACGCTGAAGTGACTAAATAAACAACGGCTGCAACTTCTCTATGAAGGAATCAAGACTTCTGTTCTTTATGTGACTCTCCTCTAAAATCAAAATAAAGCTCCTGTGATCTCCTTTGACTCTGCTGACTACAATTGGAATGTGCAGTGCCTCTCTCCCTTCTACCAGATGCGCACTCTAACAATCACTACGCTTCATGCTATGAGCTTTTTAAACCTTTGGTTTTTATCGTCCTCCTCCACCCTTATTGTTATTAGCTTGTTATTCTCTCTGATGATTTTAGTGAGAAAATTGAATGCTTTGATCAGAATTTCAACGTTCTAACTTCCACTTTGTCTTAGGCATCAATTAGTTTTTGTAGGTTTCCCAACTAGGCTATAGGTTGCGATTTCTAGCAGTTCATAGGATTTTTTCTAATGCTAGACCAGGTTATTGAAGACTCTGCCCTGTTGTGTCGTTCCACTCGGGTGCTTTGGCTGTGCTTTCAAACCTACAATCTAATATTTTCTAGACTAGAATCCACTTATGATTAGTCTACAATGATGGCTTTGCTGCACTCTCTTCTATTGCATGCCTCACAGTCTGCATCTGTTTCTCCTAACCTGTGCGATTCTTTCAAGCTGACTCAGCTTTTCCATGATCTGCGCCTTCTACGACCTACTTCTTGCTGGGCAACTCTCTTTGGTGCTCCCTATTGGCTCTAATACCACTTTGAATGATTAAATAGAGCATAAAAATAAGAAAATAAAAACTTGAACCCTCAGATTGCTACAGCAATGGAGAAAACAAGATTTTATTAATCTTTCTTGATCTATACTTACAAAGTTACACCCAAGAGATCTTTAAATAGATTTTCTTGGCAAATAAAAATGAAACTAAAATAATCCTTAACTAATCTAAAACTAACTTCAACTACTACTGCATGCAAGTTGAGCAAGGAGTAAGACTGCTTGGTTAACTATTTGAACTAACTGATCTCTAACTGTTTCTTAATTGTTGTGCATGAGAAGTGAGGGAGGCAATTAAACATCAAGTGGAAAAATTATCTCCTTTAAATCTTTAGTTTCTAACAATTAATACCATGGGGCATTGTTATGTTAAGAACATTTCTATCATATTCTAATGCTCTGGCTCTTCTGCAGATGTAAACAAAGAAGATGTAGTTAGTGAGCAAGGTGGTAGCAATTACTCTAAAAATTGCATAAAACATGGGAAAATGATTCAGTATCTAGATTCTACCTATAGTAGAGATAGTTTAGGGAACAGTCTAGTATAAATATTTTTAGTTTATAGATATGGTCCACCTGAAACTACGATGTAAAAATCTATTCTATCGATTTCAAGTCAAGGCAACATTTAAACATATTTGAGCTTGACTTCCCAAATTTTTGAGTTTGTATTCCTTCCCTTGCACATTTACAATGCAATTTCCTATGTTGCACATGCCATGACTTATTTACATGCCAATGCAAACATGTTCTTTAATGTACAGATTCACTTCTCAATTTAAGGATTATTACAAGATACCGTGTGGCACAAAAATAGACATTTATAAGCTTCCTGGTTATATCCTTTGGACAAAAAGTAAGTGATAAATGCTCTATTCCTACATTATTTTAGTGAGCCATTCTCATTCTCAGTTAGAATATTAACATGGAGATGAGAAATAATAATGGAAACTGAATAATTGACTTACATGGGTAAAAAATGAAAGATCTAAAACTTTGCCCAATCGCTTCCCTTATAAGAAAGTATGCTCAGCTTCCTTGATGTAGAATTGCAAGCACTCCAGGATGAAGGAGGCTTCCAGAGCCATGATCCATGTCAACGCTTCCTCATTCTAGTCAAGGTATTTTTCACTCGCACTTCTTCACCCCTTTCATCACAAATTCAAACTTGTGACCACTGATTCACTTTTTGAAATATTTCTTATCTTTTGTGAAATGAATCTTCGAGCTTCGTCCCTCCATAATAAGTGCCCAGCTTAAAAAATACTGGTGTGGATATAGGATCTATGGAAAATTTAATTTGTTAGATAGTCATCAATTTATTCTAATATTTCATTGTCATTAATGTCATCTTTTATATATATGTTATATGGATCTTCTAATTCGACCAATAAGGTAAGGTTTGGTATCATCTCTTTTAATTTCTCAATATTAATTTTGCTTTATCCATTGTCTTTTCTTTGGTTGTCACATTTGTAATTGGCTACTTGTTATTATTGTTACTTGATTGGATTTTATCAAATTAGATAACATGTGATCAAGTTACTATGGAATATATAGTAAAATATTATCATGACCTACCTTCATTATTAAGTTTCATCATATTACAATATTTGAAAGATTTATTAAATGGGGGAGGGAGGGGAGGGGAGGGTAGTGGAGTGGAGGTCTGTATTCATATGTTCATTATGTATTTCTTTTATGCATGTATAGTGTAGATTATATTATTTTCATATCATGTATTTAAAATCAATTTCAGATGAAGTTATAGTGGACATGATTAGAAACAATATAAAATATAGTGGTAAATGTCTTATATCCTACTATGATATTTAATGATATTGATCTAACTATTTGACATAAAATATTATGAAATATTCTTATCCTTTTATTTGATTTTTATATAATATCCATATTAAAATTTAATGTTTATATATATATATATATATAGACACATACAAACATTCAACATTTATCTATTTATCATCAAGACATGATTAACTCTTATTTTTTTTAAATTATTTGACATGAATGAATAAAGAGAGATTTTGATCAACTATAGTATAAAAATTATCATTTTTAAAATAATTTAATAATGTATTGATAATCAAAAAAAACTATCTAGGCTCTATGTCATTTTAAAAAGTTGTATCATGCAATGTATCATATAAGATATCTATGTATATGTATTTTTTCCTTAGTAATTTTTGGATACAAATATTATCTTTGGTATTCATTATCAGGTAAACATTCTCATACATTTCATTCTAATTCATTCATCTAATGGGAGGTGGAGGGAGAAGGAGAGGAAGATTTTGACTACCTCCATTTGGCCTTATGTGGTGGGGCACCCAACATCGTCATGTAGTGACAACATAAAATATGGAGTCCAATATAAATATGGTGTGAATAATGGGGGCAGGATAGTTGTTATCAACACATTTGTGCTACCAAAACATTTATATCTAAAAGATAAATAACAAGAGGTTTCATGCATTCCCTATGCATTCCCTTTGGTTCTTAGTACTATCTCATATCAATTTAAGTTCAATATTTAAATAACATGAATTAATAAATGCTAGATATTATTCTTCATTAAATTTAACCTTAGCAATTTTTCATATGTTTTGACCCTAACACATCTATAAAAGATACTATGTATGTGAAGAAATAAATATGTAATGATTACAATAATGAGTTGAGTAAAAACAAACAAAAAGACTATGTACATCTATCATAACCATTACTAATATATATTCAACATGGAAAATTATAAATCAAGACTAAAAAAAGTCCTATATATACAAATATGATGGAAGAAAACCTAAGGGTAAACTTGAATTCTGACATACTAAATTTAAAGCTCTGGTTTGAAAATATGTTTTATTTTTTTTATATTTAGTGTACTTGAAAATATTATGTTTTTTCCTGATATATTTAAACTATAATACATCTAAATACTACATCAGAATATATCTGAATAATTATACTTTAGTATTTATAGAAATACAAGAATAAATAGGATACTTAGTTTGTTTTGTGATTATTTAGGTCTGAGACTATATACAAGCTATAAAAATGATAGAAACTAGATCAAGAGTCACTTGAATATAGAAATTGATAGTTTGGACATATCTAGATGAATCTATAGAAAAATGTTGCTTACATCAGTCATAGTTATTTGAACTCTATTAGAAATGTCCTTATAATTTGTGGTTAAATATTTTTGAATAGGTTAATATGCCTCCTTATAAACTACTATTATTTGGTATATCAAGAGCTCATTTTATGCATAGGTCCAAAATATTGTCTTTGTCACTTCAAAACCCCAGCTCTAGTTTTGATATTAGGTTTGTCCATAAAAAAAATAGATGAGATGGATTGATCTCATCCCAACTCACTTGTCCCCTGTGATATGTGGTTGAGCACTCTATAATGTTTCTAATACTCTTGAAATGGTCTCAAATCAAATGCATCTATTCCAATTAGGTCTATTTTTGAAATAGTGATAATTTGGTATGTATGCAATACTTAATCTAGATTTTGACACATGAAAATCAGAAATTTTTATTTGGCTTGATAATGTTTTAGGCATGGCTAGGACTTTTCCTTGTGATTTATTTCAATATTAGAGAGTTTTAATGTTTCTCCTCTAAATATGAATATGGTTTTTTTATATGTAATAGATGTGTATGCTTGATAATTTACTGATAGAAATAGGCTTAGTTTTATTATGTACAAAGGAGATCAATATTTGGTTAAATTTCTCATGGATTTGACATGCAAAGCATATAAGTTGACTGATAGGAATTATTTAGACATTCTAAATGATAGTTAAAAGGTTTCTCAACCTATCTTGTGCATGTGGTCAAGTATAGTAGTCACATTCATCTATGTATAATTGGAGGTTTATAGAGTAGAATAATAGTGATCTAATTATCATGAAAAACATTGATTAGAGTAAAAATTATATTAGGCACATACTAGAGAAATAATATAATTAAATAATATAAAATTGGGATAATAAATCGCATAAAATCAAAATGAAAATGAGAAAAAAGTGTACATGATTCGTATGTGTATGAAAAAGTCTTATACACAAAATATATGATAGAAATGAAATTTCCAAATAAGTATAATACCAAACTTTAAGGTCTACATAATCCATGACCTTGCTTCATAATACATCCATGCTCAATAAATTAATGTAATGAACTGAAGTTGTTTATAGAACCACTGACCTATAAATAAACACCAGTCTAGACATCAATCATCCCTTTTATTATTTTTATATTAGTTCCATAAATATTTCTACTTTTATATTTTTTGAAATTTTTATAATTACCGCCATGAACCTTACTAACTTGATAACCGCATAGTCAACATAAATCACCTATGAGAATAATGATCACCCATTTGACATCCACATCCACCATAACTCCATCTCACCTTTTTCTAATTTGATGCTCATTCGGGCCACTCCTACTACCTAAATGTTTCTTTTGTATTTCTTTCTACTTCGTTTTGGCATCCTTCCCCAGCCATCCTCATAAGAAATTTTTCCTTTTTAGCAATTCTTTTCCATGTTTTTATCCCGTAGCGGATTTAAGCAATCTATATGAGATTTTAATGAAGTAAAATCTAACCGTGTCAAAACTATATTTTCCTCATAAATCTCTCAACGTGGTAAATATTTTGCATCTTATACAAGAAATAGTAACCTACATTCAAGGTCTTTGAAGGTTTGAAAAGAAATAGGGTTTCGATTTTATATTCTTGTGGCAAGGAGAAGATGCCGATGTTATAAATCCACTACCTTCATAACTTTCAACACACTGCATCGAAACAAACAGCATCGAAACTTGACTATAACATTTTTTGTTTACCACTACTAGAGTAATGGATCTATCTTGAACGTATATTAGAATATTACTAAAAATAACGTAGGCTAATTTTGAGATAACCCAACTTCTCAACTTGATTTCTACATAATTTACTGCAAGGTAAACATTATTTACTTTTCTAGGGCAAACTATTGTAAGGTATTGAGTATCAACTTTAAATTAGAACTTGTAAAACAAAACAGGTAAAAAAAAGTGTTAAGTTGGATTTAATTGGATAGTTGTTTCATATTCAATGTGACATATCAGTATTTTATTTAACATCTTTTTACAATGTGTTTGTAAATAATTTATAGTACGAGAGATTTCATTTTATATTCATAGTATGAAAGCAATAATATATATAGAATATATGGATTTTATCCTATAAATTTAATTTAAAATCAATAATATTACATGATTGTGGTATAAATAATAAATCACTTATACATAATTATTCTTAGTAATATTATTCATACAGAATTATGTTGTAACAGACATTTTTATTGCACAATATAGTAGTGAATTAGATTGATCTATTTAACATAAGGAGAGGTGGATCACACTGTCTATTCTATTTGGATCGAGTGTAAGAGGATATTGGTAAATTAAAATAATGTATTTTAAAATGGTTCATTTTGATTTATGATTTCTTTTTTTTAATATTATTTTATAGTCCTCAACTTTCAAATATTTCAAAGTGAATGAATGTTGGCATCTAAAAAATATGTATTTTAATTGGAATAGTGCACTTTTATAAATAAAACTATAAAATAATAATGTCAATAATTTAAAAAATGTGTAAAATTCACATCCCAAAAATTATATTATATATCTAGGTAAGTATTGAGACAGGAGTCAAATCCTAATATCAAAAGATAAGTTTGATTATTAAAGACATAAGTTTTGTTCAATAAAAAAAGATTAAAAAAAAAAAATAGAAAACAAAGAAACCAAGGCCATCACGAATAAATAAATAAATGTATTGTAGCCGATAGACATGCACGAGGGAAACTATCTATCTTCCCCCATAAGAACTAGTGCCTAGAGCATCTGTAGTGTTAGGTATGAGCTTCCACACATATATTTTTTATTTTTATTCAGTATTATCTAACTCTTTAGAGGGATAAATTTATTTTTTGAAAAATTCCCATAACCATTATCACCATTCTGCCCAAGCTATTAAAAAATGCCACCCCCATTAGAAGGTGAGAGCCATTGGTGGCGATGAGACACTCTACTTGCTTCTTGAGCATCAATAGTGAAATCACTAACCTTAATGCTAAAAGGTAGATTGATAATGTAGGAGATCTAGAGGTTCATGTCTGATTGTATAAGAAACACTCTACTAATATTTCAAAAAGGTCTTTATTGAATTGAACATCAATCTAGATCAAAACAATAAAATGATAGAAAATTTTTTAAATACCAACAAAATATTTTCTATAACTTCATTATTAAAAATAACATAATTTTTAATTTTCCATATTAAAAAAAAATATCATCTTAAAACAATTGTCGAAATATATATTTTTTATAAATAATATATTTAAATTTATGATGAAAATTTAATTTTTAAATAAAAAGTCTATAAATAATTGAAAATGGACATGAATCCATTTCTAAATTGATTTAGCATGAAAGCAAAATAGGAATAAATACTTCAAAATCTATTTAATATTATTTTCTAAACCTCAACTTATAAATGGTTCAAATCATACGAATGTTATCATACTTTTTTTAAAAGAAATCCATAATTGTCAAATATTTCCATTTTTTAAATTCATAATCACTTCTGTGACTAATTATAACTAATGTATTATACTGCTCTAAATATTAATATATTATTTCTTTCTTGCCGATTAAGAAACAATGACAGATTTTACAGTTTTTGTTTAGACATGTTTAGGTAATTAAATGTGGTAGGTCATATATAATAATAGGGTTTTGATTTCCTCCAATAATAGTTCGGAGGAAGGTTAAGGAGTTGGGAGAACAAGAAAATGGAGAACAGGAAATATATAAAAAAAATCAATTTTTAAAAATTATTGTAGTGTCTATAAGAATTTAATGAATGATTTGATTTTAAGATTTAAATTTTTTTTAAAAGAAATAAAATTTTTTGTTTTTTTTTGTTTTTTTGAAAGAGAGAAGACATCGACATTCTAAAATTTATTATTTCCAAAACATTTACCAAATCAAATCAAACCAAAATTTATTAATAAAAATTTTCTTTACCACTACTATAATAATCACTTTATCTTATAAACATCTTAAAAATTTAATAACAATAATATAAACCGATTCCACATTAGCCTAAACTTTGTTTTCCATTTACACATAATTTATCTTACTGTAAATATTATATACTCTTTTATCATAAAATACTTTAATAAAGATGATCAATAAATATAAATATTATAAATAGGTTTCAAAGAACACATTTTTGTGTTATCCTTGCCTATTTCTTCCATATATGCAGAAAAATATATAAATAATAATATTTTAGAAATCTATATATATAAAAGCATCATAGAACTAATATGTATAAAAATATTGAGAGTCAATAGGGCAGTTCCGATGACTGGTTATGTTACTTTTTTCTCTGCCCACGTGTGTTGAGGGAAAAATGAAGTCAGAACATGTGGTAAAGAATATTTGCGTGGCTTTTCAAAGTCATGCCCAGCCCAGCTCAGAGTTTCATTTGCATCCAAACATCGCTCAATATCCGTCAAAACACGAATTCAAGACCCATCGGAACACTTGAAGAATTTTGGTACATGAATTGGAAGACTCGCCGAAACCAAATTAATTAAGCCAGCGTCATGGCGTGGAATACCTTTTTTTAGGGGGGGGTTTGAAAATATGTATTTATAATTTCTAAAATATTAAATTTAAATGTTCATTTGGTAAATTTCTACATGCGATGGGACAAATTAAAAACATGGTGTAATTTTATTGTGGCCATCTGAACTGCTGCACGGGTATTTCCTGGTGTTCAATGGAGTTCAGGAACTGATCATTGGAAAAAAGAACGGAAGTATTTTAACTTTAAATTATATTTATAAATATGACACATGGCGATCACTTAAATGGCAAGAAGACAACGTAACAACGGAGTTTTGAGATATGTCATTGTAGATTGTTTACTTTTCCTATGCATCTACACTTGGGTAGAGATGAATAATGACCACTTTTGGTTTATAATTAACATACGCGATCAAGAACTGGGTTCCAAAAAAAAGTACGTAGGTTACTTAACATTAATAATATCTTACAAATATATGACAAATGACGATCACTCATAAGCAAAGGAGTCAATGGAACAATGGAGTGACTTCTTGTTTAAGGTGGCGGCCAGCTTTCGCACGGATATTTTAATTATTCCAATGTGTTTAGTTTTCTCACACATACTCTATTTGCACATACATAAACAATGATCACACTTTTTTTAATATATTCAAATATATGACAAATGAAGTACCTGTAGTTTCAATGTAATGAATTTACATGGCTACTTAAAGGTGGTTTCCAAAGCTTTCATTAAATAAAAGGTTATATTATGATAACTACATGACACCTGTTATAAATCATATCAGTATATTTAAAATAATCAAACAATTTTTTATGGATTTTTTTTAGTAATGAAATGTAGTTTATTTATAATGTATATGTTTTTTACGTAAATAAATTCACTTAAATATATTGTAGTGAAGTCAATGGTTGTGACACTAATGATAAAATTGAAAAATAATTGATCCTCTGTTTGAATGAGCATACAAAAATTTTAATTACAATGATTTTACTTGTATTTAGAAATATATAGGAGGATATGCAATCATTGCTTTTGATTGATAAATAGCTTTACAATAGGTATGTTATATAAGAGAAACAACATGCAACTTCCACCTAGAATCATAGAGTTAATTGATATTAAAGTCAAGGAAAACAAATGTGTAACAACAACTTAGTTAAGATAAGTGGTAGCTAATTATCATAGACTAAAGAATCATCTAAGCAAGCTAAAGCTACATGTGTAGGGATAACCCATTTAATAAATAAAAAGAATAATTGGAGCCTAGTAACAGGGCCTGATGAGGTATCAACATACAATACAACTCTAAAAAAGTAGAGTAAATAGAGAAAACCCAGTGGGAAAAAACACCCACTAGAAAAAGAGACACAAAAGAAGGTAGGACTAGAAATCTCCACTCCAACACCCCCCTTAAACATAGCTTAGGGAGGCTAGAGAATTAGGTCTTGTCAATGAGGCATGATAAGGTACCCAAGTACATAGCGACATTCCCAATATCCTACAAAACATGAAGGATATAACCCTGCATAAAGAAGAGATAAAAAGTAAGCGCAAAATGTTAAATGGTAAATGTTGTACTAGATCCCTCTAAAACAAATGTTGTCTCTTTCTTTTAAAAGAAAGAAACCATGACCTATCAAACTACTAAATTCACAAATAGGAATTTAGATCTCTGAAAATTTCTAAAAAGTCTCCCTGATAGTGCTCAAATATGCCAAAGTCTGATCAAGAATTACAAACGTAACTATAAAATATAGTAATAAAAAAACGTACAATGAACGGTGCTAGTACCCAAATCTGTCCTACTCAATTTATACCCTTTCCCAAAAAAATGAGTGTCTAAAAGTCTAATTATTACCCTTTGAAGAAAATCTGTAATAAATGTTCATCCAGAGCAAAAATATGCTTTTACATCATGTTATGCAAACCCTGTATGATTTGATCTCACCAGTACTTAAAGTTCTCATGTTTTTAAGCATGCTTTGGTTGTAGGTTCTGCAGTGGAATCGAGTTGTGGAGGGTAGAAAATGACTAAGTATGAAAATCACTTAGTCTAAAATCTCCTTCGCAAAATAACAGAGCTTCGGGGCTCGGAGAGGAAAATGTAACATTACATCGCGGCTTGTTCCATGCAAATTTACAACATGCAAATGAAAGCCCGAAGGCAGAGACACATGTCGTCAAAAGGAAGCCACAGATGTTTCAATTCTATACTAACGTCTTGGGTCAAGGTCCGACGAAAGAACGAGGCTTGATTGCAAAAGCAATTTTTCAAAGGGCGTCGACTTAATAAATAAGTGCAGAGATGTAGGGAAACTTTGCACTTTTGCATCTAGTGCAAAAGTGCAGCTGAGGGCAAAAAACCATGGGTGCAAAGGCGCAGGTGAGGTTTAAAAAGCCACAGGAGACAAATGGTGCAAAAGTGCAAGAAAGGTCCGAAAACACACAAGAGAAAAGATGGTGAACAACCAGTGTCTTATATGAGATTAGATACTACATCGGCATTGGAGTTCCTTGTAGCCAATTTACCAGAGTCGCTATTTCATAAACTTGTTGATTCATTATTGGAGCATTTAGCATCATTATCTGTTGTACATCAGCAGCTTGCATCTATTGTCCTGATCTCATGTTTTAAATAGCTTAGTATATGTACCCCGATGGAAAGAATGGCTTGTGCAGTTACTGCTGTCAATCATCTTCAGAAAAGGATTTTCAACCTTTTGGGTAGTAGTGATGCTTCTTGCTCACCGATGATTCATCCATACCATATGCTGAGCTTTCTCGGACCTATTAAAAACTGAAAGCTGAGGCTAATGCACTAATTCGATCTGTCAATACTTCAATATTCTTTCCAAATGTATCTTTTGTAGGAATTCCTGTGGCATATGAGTCAAGTATTGGTGTTGTAGTAGATCTAGGCAGAAAGGTAATGACTGTCGGCCACTGTACGATATTTGAAATGTGTTCAGTGCAAGTTGCATATTACCGTTACTACCTTAATGGCAGGATTGTAGAATTCATGGCTATGACTCTTCGGGAGGAAATTGCAACGTTACATCACATCTTATTCTTACAAATTTGCAAAGTGCAATTGAGATCCTGAAGCCTCGGACATGTGCCATCATAAGGGAGCCGTGTGTGTTTTAAGCCCATGCTAGTGTCTTGGGTTAAAGTTAGGAAACCCATAGTCCAATTGTAAAGAAATGAATAAAGACATAGATGCAGAGAAGCTTTGCACTTTTGCATCAATTTCAAAAGTGCAGGTGAGGCCTGAAAACCCGTGATGGGTGAAAAAGTGCACATGAAGTTTGAAATCCCACAGGAGGCAATATGGTACATGTGTCATTGTCATATTTACGGTTCTCCTACAGATGGATGTTGTTCTCATGTTTGAAATCCAAATGCCTATTGTTAAGGTAGGATATATGGTTGGATACGTTGCCAAACCAAGATCGAATGACAGTGAAGTGGTTGATGGAATGAAGCATTTTTTAATACTAACAATGATGACTTTGAACATCTCATAAATCTTCAATAGAATCGACCAACAAAACTTAAATTACCAAGTTTATTGATGAGAAGCTTCGATCTGTAAATAAGGGTACCTTGGAGGAGGAGCTGGAAAATATGGTAGATAAATTTCTGGTTTTGTTATGCTTTATTCAAGGAAAAAATGTATTCGAAGCATTCTACAAGAAAGATCTTGCTAATAGACTACTCTTAGGTAAAAGTGCATCAATTGATGTAGAGAAATCAATGATTTTTGAGCTTAAGACAGAATGGAGTAGCTAATTCACAAGCAAACTCGAAGGGATGTTCAAAAATATTGAATTATTGAAGTCCATCAACCAGTCACTCAAACAGTCATCACAGGTAAGGATAAAGCTTGCTTCAAGAATTAAAATGAGTGTTTATGTTTTAACAACTGGGTATTGGCTAACATATTTACCCATGCAAGTTAGTCTTCCTCATAACATAATGTTTATCAAGATATCTTCAAAGTATTTTGTTTGAGTAAATATAAAATCCACTGTTTAATGTGGTAAAATTGTCTAGGCCATTGTGTTCTCAAAGCAGAATATCCAAAAGGCCGAAAGGAGCTTGCTGTGTCTCTTTTT
The DNA here is from genome assembly GCA_037957365.1 of Torreya grandis. Classification (NCBI taxonomy): domain Eukaryota; kingdom Viridiplantae; phylum Streptophyta; class Pinopsida; order Cupressales; family Taxaceae; genus Torreya; species Torreya grandis. The sequence continues at coordinate 449,949 of JARHVA010007150.1, forward strand.
CAGACTATTATTTTGATACTATTTAATGATCCACAAAGTCTAAGCCTTTAGTATATTAAGGATGCAACTAGCATAGAATATAAATAGCTTCGGAGGAATCTACAGTTACTTTCTTATGGAAGAGTTAGCGTTCTCCAAAAGAAACTTAAGGGGTGCCAAAAAATTGAAGATAGAGTTTTCACATATGATAAATGAAGATCAATAAGTAGGTTTTGTTAGTGACTTGGGTTAGTAACCCTATGCATAGAAATACAATCAAGGCATCATCTTGATTGAAGACACTGCGATTTGATGCTATAGTGGTAGATCTGAAGGCATTATTTCATTTGCACCAAGAGGAAGGTAGCCATCCTAGAGGCATGCATTTAGAAATGACCAACCAGAATGGGAAAAAAATGTGTTGATGGTCTTTGAGTCATTCTTTCGTTCCAAATTCTTTAAATGGAAAGTAGTAATCAGATCATTAGTTAGGACATCATATTTAGTTTCAATGGGAAAATGATTAGTTAAAGAAAGGAACAAAATTGTTGCACATAAAGATAAAGTTTGTTTGCACTTAGGAAGAATATTCTCCACCCGAGCTTAATTGCATCAAATATATAGATGGGCATATCAAATTTCATCATCACATGGATAACCAAATTACCTAATTTATTACTTTGCAAAGCATGAGAGTCTCCATGAATATGGAAAGACATCTTCTAGATGGAACATCTTTTAAGAATATTCTAGGTGAAAGAATTGTACAAGTAAAGAGGTCATGTCCTCTTTATAAGGGATTTTAGTTTTCAGGAATTTTTGTTGTGTGTTTATTTTTCATTTCTATTGTGTTTTTTGTATACAATTAACAAAGTATGAGAGGATTTATATATATGTCTCCCCTATTTCAGAGTAAATGAACTATTCTTTTCACCATGTTAGTATTATGAAGATCAATGTATGTTGATTTACTTTCAAGTTAGTGGAAACTATCTATGATTTCTACTCTTCATTATTAATGAAGTGCAATAGCATATTATTCATATATTGTTGATGTGGTAACTTGTTTTATGCCTCCTAATGGTTGTCATTCTAAGCATGAACTTTGATTATAAATTTGTTTCTACATTAAGATTTGAGAATGTTTTATTGATAATGTCTTAAAGATATCTTGAATTTATGTAGTTGATAGGAAAAAGTGCTTGAGGCTTTACTTGTAGTATATGCTTTAGAGACTTCAAGAATAATTTAAATGCTTGAACTAAATTGGTATCAATGAATGCAAATCATTCTAGATATTTTTTTAATCTTGTTTCTCAATCTTTTACATCTTGGAATGAATGATAGCATGGCAGTTTAAGGAATTGTCAATGTTGAAGCGCACCAAAACTATTTTAAATATACATAACCTGTCCTATTTATCCGACCCTTACAAATAATTTATGTTGTTGAGAATTTCAAGTTTTGTTTTCTTCTAGATGCATAAATATTGTAGATCTAGAATGTTTCTACGATTGAACTTTAAAGGTTAGCATTGTATTCCTCTATTTGGATTTTGATTGTCAATATTTTCTATATAAATGAAGATTAAAATCAAATTATATCTATCTTTAGAATCTTGTATTTGATTTAGAAGTATATGTTTAGTTTGTATGACAACTCTTCTCAAGTAGTTGTCCAAGTTTGATTATTGCTTTGATCAAATCTGTATGTGTGCCAATAATTTTGCAGAGATTAAACTATAGTATCCTTCCTTGTGACCAAGCTACTCCATAGGTCCTCTCACCTTGGTTCAAGTAGAGCCATAAGTAACAAGGAAATAACCATATGCTTTATCAATGCCTTCTAGTCATTATTTGTGTTCAATCCATCTGAATGTTAAACCCTTCCCTAACTATAATAATATAATTGAGGTTTATCATCTTTGTTTGCCATCTTTTTAAATATGAAAGGCTAAATTATAGAGGTATACAACTAGGAACCAACAAAGAGTGGCATGAAACATTTGCTAAAGGAATGTCCATGGGAAGATGAGAACAAGGCTCAACAACCATTGAAACTAAACACTGATATGCAAATCAATCACTTAGATCGACAAGATGAATGTCCATAAGAACATATGAGTCGTCGATACTCTCAATGCATATACTCTTATTGAAATCAGTAAAATTCTTTATAATGTAAGTATGTGAAGGCTATAGAAGAGCAACAATCTACACAGACATAGATGTAGAATATGTAATGAATTAATTAAGCTCTAGTAGAATCTCATCCTATAGGGGGGACTCAACAAAAGGAAGAGCACTATCCACCATGGATGTATCATTCTAGAGTGTACAATAGTTTTAGAAGATATAATAGGAAGAGGAGGAGGAGATGTGACATAGATCATAGTAGGATCCCTAAAAAGACTCTAAAGAGTGTTCCAAATACTGAAATGACACTCTGTATGCTCTACAAGGTGGTGTAGATCACATGAAATGCATATCAATAAGTGACCATATACATAGTCATTAGAGTTGGTCCAATAATCATTTTGACATGGGTCAATAGTAATAGGAATCTATCCATATAAAAATGGAATAAGGTCTTGATCTGTGAGTAAATGTTCCATGTACATACACCATGAGGCATAATTGGTCTTTCGAAGAAGGATCACTAGGGTAGTCTCAACCTTCCTCCTCTGGACTCTCTCAAACGAATTTGTTATGATTAAAAGAAGATAGCAAGGAAGTGCAAGTTAACATAAAATAAACTGCAATGAACCCTTGAAGCACACTCAATAATGGGGCATCGGGCATAGCCGAAAATGTGTCCCAGTGAGTAATCAATGCTGGAGTGATGAGGGATAATGCACGCTAAGAATAGGGATGCAAATGCATCTGAAAATGCATCCACATGTGCGTAATTAGTGCACAAAATACAATGCAAAAACTAGTAAGGCCTATAGCATAGAAAAATCCCCCTTAATATGACACTTTATAACTTTAATGTATTTAAAATAAAAATAGGACCAATGGAACGAGAATGAAAAATAAAACACTTTTATAGAAAATGGCACTCAAATTCAAATTATCAAGTAAAATTTATGACTAATAATTTTTTCTGTCATTAATATCTTATTTTAATGAACTTGCACTTAAAATTTTTAAAAATATGAGTTAACAAGAGGTAAGGTACCCTTCCAACGACTCGTTGTAAACAAAATCGAACAACGGACATCCTCAAGCAAGCAAAAGTAAAAAAATAATCCGTCTATATCCCTGTATGTGTTCTCTTTACGGGCTTGTATTGACGGTGTTTAATTAAAAAATTAAAGAATATAAACCTATTTTTTATTTTCTAGGGCATAAATTAGGTTTCGCTTTGACTCGGCTATAAGAAGAAAAAGAGCCGCCATTATCCATGCATAGGTCTGGAAAGATGTCGCTGCCATTGGAGAGGGAAGACAGATCTACGCCATGTAAGAGGTTTCAGCTGGTTGAACACATGAAAGCCGCCATGAGAGGAGCACGCACAGGTTTGCAGAAATGTATTTAGTCAATGGAGGTCTGTATATCAGAAAGACTCCACGCTCAGACCCTTTACACACACAGTAGGTAGGGGCATATGCCACAAAGGAGACAAGCGATGCAAATTTCAAAAAATAGGTTTGGACACGGTTTGAATGAAATCCAGTAATGCAGGCCCAGCTTAACTGATAAGGCGACGTAGACACGCCAGATCTGGTTTGAAAAATGCCGTGCATACAGCTAGAATCCTACAGCGCTAATGAAGAGGTATTTTCTCCCTTAGTGCTCAGCATGATTTCAAAAAAAACGTTGTCTTAAACTCGCATTCAGGCCGTAACCTAGGTAATATACCACCTATAAATGAATGGCGATCAGGTAAAGGCCGTTTGGATAGAATGTGTATATGAGAGCAGGCTGTTCAGACCCAAAATGCAGCTTTAATAAGAATGCATGAATGTCGAGAAGGTTGTGCAGGCCGTTCGAGGGAGACATAGCAATGATCCGAGAGCAGAGAGTGTCGTTGAAGGCTGTGTAGCATCTAGATCAGATCAAGCCCTGAATGAAAATGCTGCAGACCGCTCAAGCTGTATTACTGGCGTCGCCGAAGGAGGTAGGTCAAGCAAGGTTGTAGGTACCTAGTGCGGTCGCGGGACAACAAACAGACCAGGTGAAGCTCCTTCCTTCTACACAATTGGCAGCAGAGACGATTTCACCTCTTAAAACAGTAGTATTATTGCATAAGAGACCATTAGTAGGCCGTATAGCTTCTTTATGTCGGATCTGTGCCTAAGCGTTTGACAACACCATTAATACCTCTTTGCTTTAATTTGTTGTCTCTAAGGCGGTGACAAATAGCTATTTATTCAATGCAAGGAGACTACACAACTGGTTAAGGAAGATAGAGCCCACACGAATTGATGCAAGGATAAATGCACTTGGAGGCTTGTACGCCTCAACCTTTAGATCTCTAAGAAACTCCTTTCTTACACAGTTAATACAGCAAATACATGCAAATGCCAATGTTAGCTATATGCAAATTCCTCTTGATTAATTTTAAAGAATATAAAAGAGAAATCAAAGGAACTAAGTGATGCTCATTATCCGAACCTAGAGCTCTGATACCATGACAAAATTGGCAATTAGATGATCTTTTTGTAGAATGAGCATACAAAAATTCCAATGACAATGATACTACTTATATTTAAAAATATGCAAGAGGATATGTAATAATTATCTTTGACTTATGAATAGCTTTACAATAAGTACTATGTATAGGAGAAATAATATACAATTTCTACCTAGAATCATGTAGTTAATTGACAGTGTACTAGAGGAGAACAAATATGTAACAACCATTTAACTAAGACAAGTGGCAACTAACTATCGTACACTAAAAAATCACCTAAGTACGCTGAAGCTACATGTGTAAGGGTAATCAATTTAATAAATAAATAAAATAATAAATACCCTACACCAATAACTAAAATTGGTGATACTTATCATAATCACAGAATCACATGGATATCTCATTATTGATGGAGTGATCACAATGATCAAAATAGAAATAAATTTATATAAAATAAAAATTATTTGTCGTTTTAAGGATTACACTTATAAATAAATATGGTGGATGCATGATACCCACATAGGTTATAGGGCTTCCATATGAGGTTGTGTCATTCTTATTATCTATTAGTATATTCACAATATTCACATTGCTACTCACAAAATATTGTCGTGGAAATGATGACATAGCCATATGATTGTTTATGATTACAAAATGATTATGACATAATTTTTTTTATTATTTTAATTAAACTAATTAAACCCTCACAAAATATATGAGTCTAATTATCAACACACACATATTAATATAGATTTAACATCAATACACAATAATAATATTGTACCTTCATCCATAAAAAATCCTACTAAAATAATATACATGGGTTATGACCTATACGTAAAAACTCCTAACATTCTCAAAATCTAAAACAAACCCACACCAATTATCTTGGCATCTCTTTTTTCTCTCTATTTTATCCACATGTTATAATCATACATTAAATTTGTGTCAAGTTATTCCTTTACTTTTCCATTTAACATCATATTTTAATTTTTTCTATTCCTCCGTAATGTAGAAATTCAAGAATTGGTTTCTTTTTTTTTTCCAAATTGGCTTTTTTTCCCTTCCAATCCTTTGCTTATTTTCTACTTTGTTATGAACCAATAAAACTAACATGTGTGGCCATGCAGCCATGTGTGTATGTATATGTATATGTATATATATACATACACACATACAAATATTTTGATTAGAACAATTAATCGGTTACATCAATGTTCACAATCAGTTGATACCAACATTACCGTTACAATCGGTGAATATCAATATTTTTGTCACAACCATCATTTACATTCCTTTTCATAATATTCTCATTGCGACTGACCTTTTACATTCCTTACCACAATATTTCTGCCACAACTGATATTTGCATTCCTACTACAATCAATATTTTTACCACCAATATAGTCACAACCATATATTAATAAAATAAAATTTATGTTTTAATGTCACTTGTACTTTATAATTTAATAATTATACAACATGCTTACCATGTGTAATAATAAGATAAATTAACTTGTCTTTATAAATCACAACTTTTTTTTTTTTCTTTTTAATGTTTTAACTTCTACATTATTCATAATTTCTATCTACATTGATGTTTTATTTTTGAATTTTCTTTAGCATAATAAACATTATCAAATGAAATTTTATATTCTATATTTTTTTAATTCATTTGTAATAAATACAGTCTTACAAAACTATAACTTGTAAATGATGTAACTTTACTTTGCCCCTCCTATTAAAATGAAAGTTCATATATCTATTTCAACCACCTTTTATATATATATGATAATTATTATGTAGGAAGTTTATATTGATATTAAAAAATACTATAAAAAAAGTAAAATTATGTTTCTATGTCTATTGGAATATGATATATAAATTATGACATCTTTTAAATTATGAATTATAAATAATATATATTACACTTCTATTTTATTTTGGTCAAAAGGTTATGGACATATTGACATTTATGATGAGAAAAGAAGACCAAGAATAAGATTCATTATGTAAAAATAATTTGCAATAGATATAATACATTAGATATACCTAATAAGTGGATTGTATTTATATTTAAGGACAATGTAATACAATTTTTCATGATGTAACTTATAAAAATCAAAGAGGCAAGATCCAAGGAATACCCCAATCCAATCGTTGAGTAAAAGATACCATGAGCCCTTATATACACTATAAAAACATGAGATTTAGATCGAATAATGAACAAAATAAAAATATAAAGATTATATATGAATAATGCTATGATGACAATGTTGATGATGATATGTTAGCATTTTACATAATTCATATCTATAATTATACAACTTTCTTACATACCCATAGTTTGATTATACACAACTATTGGATATGTTATTAACTCTTAAAGCTTTCACATAAATTCATAAAATTGTATAAATTATAAAAAAAATTGAAATCAGATCGTATGCATAGTATACTTTAGTAGTTTATATTATTTATCATGGTATGATAGATTAAATGTACTTTTTAATATACTCATAAATTTTATGATATACATTATTTATTTCAAGACATACAAGTTTCATATGACATAGAAATTAAAAATGATAAATTATTATCCTTAATAAGTTATACATTTATAAATTAAAGGCATATCTTCAATACATATATTTAGGTTAGATATTTATTTAGTACATATATTTAAGTTACATATTTCTATGACCATTTGATTCTTTATTATATTGAAATACCTTCCCTTTTTTAATAAGTTTCTCTATTTTTTATACTACTAAAATTTAAATGTATAGTTTTGATTTATCATGTGTCATGATTACAGCATTGATAGTGTAAACTATCTTTGGTTGTTTTAAAAATGCTTATTGTTGTTTATTGTTACATTGTGTGACTATTTTGTCATGACCTCACATTTTTGTTCTCTAATTTCTTACTATGGAATTATTGATTGCACTTTCAGTTATTTTTCAACATGTTATTGGTTATTTAATTGTTTTAATCAATATTGAACTATTAATCTAGACATTATTAATATTTTGTTTTGAGATATTATGATGTTATGACATGTTATGGACATATTTATATTATCACATTGGTAATTAAATTAAATTCATTATAAAATGGATTGATATATTATTTTATTTAGAATTATTTATCATATTTAATATTAATTTTTTTCTTTCATATATTGTTGATGTACTATTTTAGTGGATGGAAGAATATGAAAAATTAGTTAAGTTGGATATGGTATTCAACAACAGAGAATACCAAGGGGTAATATTGAACTATTTGAGCTTACGATTTGGGAGATTCTAAGCTTCATTTTTCTTGGGTCAATATTTATTGTTTAGTTTGCATCTCTATTCTACTATTAGCATGTTGTTCCATGTAAATAGTCTTTGACTAGGATACTACCTTTTGGATAATTTGATTTCTAACTTAAGCCTATTATCTACTTTAGTAAATTTTTGTGTTGTTTTTCTCTTTCTTAAAGGTCATTGATATCTTTTCAATCTTTGCATTGATTAAAAATAAAAAAGGTCATTGATATCTTTTCAATCTTCGCATTGATTAATTCGATTTTTGATAGCCATGTCATGTTGGTCACTTATCATGGTGATTGTTATGACTAGGAGTTTGACTTGTGTTAATGGACCAAGGCTAGGTTAAAGGGTCTTCATTTATTATTTGATTTTGTTTTAATCATGTTATGTTGAAATTAGATTTTGACCCTAATGGGAAATTTGGTCATGATGACATAAATCCCAAAGTCAGGCCCATTGATTGGCTTCAAATTCATTTTTTTTTTGTTTTATTGTTATGTCAAGATTGTTATGCCAAACCATATCCAACTCTATTGAAAATATTTGATAAAAGATATTGAAGGCATAGTGCGATTAGTTTGAGCCTATGAGTTTAGTTTATTAGTTGCATTTTGAGGGAAAATGAGGTTTTTTTATAGGTAGTGTTCTCAGTTATTGATGGAAAGAACATAGGACCAATATGGGATTTAGTGGAATTTAGAAGAGTTTGAAAGGGCTTAGATTAGTGGAAATAGAAAAGAAGAGTTTATTCTCAAGTGCCACAATTTTATAATACATTTTTGTGGGTGGTTAACACGTAGGTGGTTTCTAATTTATTATTTTGAACAAATAATATTAGTTTTATGTATTTATTATGGAATGTGGTTATTAAAATATGAATCATTCTAAGTTCACGGTGAAGTCAGTATACTTCAAAATGAACCTATAATGTTTAAAATCAACTTATAATCAAATACACTCTATTAAAGACATTTTCATTTTTATTTCTTTTAAAATATTATAATGATTTAAATTTAGAATCCCTAAGACTACATGATTATTTTAAAATTAGTAAAACACTTATATACATATTTATTATAGTAAGATTATTCATACTAAACTATGTTCTATGAAACCCTTCTTTCATTCAATATAGTAGTGAATTATAGTGATCTATTTCACCCAATTAGAGGCATATCATACTTTATATTTGATGCGATTTGTGTTTAAAAAGGTATTGGTAGGATAAAATAGTCTATTTTAAAATGGTTCATTTTGATTCATAATTTGTCTTTTTTTATAATTATTTTTTAGACTTCAACCTTTAAAAAGTTTTAATTGAACGAATGTTGGCATCTAATTTTTATTTTTTTAAATATAAAAATGCACTTATATTAATAATATTTTAAAAAAATAACATTGATATTACAAAAAATATTGTAAAATGAATATCTCAAAATTTAAATTATACATGACGACAAGTGTTGAGAGAGGAGTCAAATCATAAAATCAAAATATAAATGATATTGTAAAAGTAATAAGTTTTGTTCAATAAAAAATGATACACAACATAATTTAAAGACAAAGAAACCAAGGCCAATATGTATAAATAAACATAGTAGCCGAAGGACATGGAGTGGAATTATTTCTCTTCCCCCATAAAAACTAGTTCTTAATGTATTTGTAGTATCAAGTACAAGCTTCCACACATTTGTTTGTTATTTTTAATCAGTATCATCTTTCTCTTGAGAGGAAAAGATAATTAGAACCAACTAAATAAATTTGTTTAGGGGAGGAACCCCATAACCACTATCACCATTGTGGCCAAGCCAATCAAAAATTCCACTCCCATTACAAGGTGAGAGCTCGTGGTGGTGATGAGACACTCTACTTGATTTTCAAGTATCAAAAATGAAATCCTTAACCCCCAATCTAAAAGGAAGATTGGCATTGCATAGGATTTGGAGGTTCATGTCTGACAGTTTAGAAAGCACTCCATTAGTGTTCCTAAACAGTCTTTATCAACTTGAACTTGAATCTAAATCAAAAGACTATAAATGATTCTAATTTTCTTAGTCAACAAGATAATATTTTCTATAATTTCATTATTAAAAATAACATAAATTTTAAATTTATTTATATGAAAAATAATATTATTTGAAAAATTATGTAAAAATATATTTTATATTATAAATAAGATATCTATATTCATGAGTAAAAATCATTTATTACGTAAGGACTCTATAATAAATAGTTGAAATTTGATATAAATCCATTTTTAAATTGATTGAATACATGGATGAAACAAGAATAAATGCTTTAGAATCTATGTGATATTATTTTCTAAACCTCAACTATTAAATGGTTCAGAGCACATGAATGTTGGCATCTAAAAGTTAATTTAATTTTCATCATTATCAAATATTTTCATTTTGTCATCATTGGTCAATCTTATGTCTAATTATGATTAACATATTGTACTTATCTAAACATTAATGTAATCATGTTTTTTTTAATGATACATAATAATAAAAATGACAAATTTTACTCTCTATCTTTGAACATGTTAAGGTGATTAAAAGTTATAGCTTTTATATAATTTTGGGGTTTTTATTTCTTCCAATGGTGGTTTGATGGAATGAAGTGCAAGAAAATTATTTATGTTTAGAATGTTTTTAATGTTGTAAAAAGAGTAGTTTTTATAATAATTTAATGAGTAATTTTATTTCAAGGTTTATGAAAGTTAAAAAAAAAAATAAAGTCATGATTTTTTGATTTTTATAAGAGGGAGAGAATGTCGACATTCTAAATCCACTACCTCCATAACTTTCACCAATTCAAACCAAAAATTGATCATAACAATTTTCTTAGCTGCTGCTAAAATAATCATTTTATCTTTAAAACATCTTAAAAAATTAATAACAATAATATACACTAATTCTACATGAACCCACCTTTTAATTTCTATTTACACACAATTTTTCCCTTAATGTAAATATTATGTACTTTTTTATGACAAAATAAAAGATCAATAAATATAAATATTATAAATAAGTTTCAAAGACAACATTTATATGTTATACTTGCCTATTTATATATTTAATAAGATTATATATATATATAGAGAGAGAGAGAAATATTCAATAGAGCAGTTGCCATGGCTGATTACGTTACGTTTTTCTCTGCAGACGTGTGTCGAGCAAAAAACAAAGTCAGCACCCATGTGGTGCAATGTCCAAAGGATAATGCTTGGCTTTTCAAAGTCATTCCCAGCTCAGAGTTTTTTATGCATCCAAACATCACTCAATATCCGTTAAATACACGAATTCGAAGACCCGCCGGAACACATGAAGAATTAATATATTCGGAATAGAATTCAACACTCGAGGTAGTGGAAAACTTATGCCAAAACAAACTATTTTATTGTAAGCCAGCGTCATGGCTTGGAATGCTTTTTTTTTCTTCGGTTGGGGGGCGAGGGCTGTGTTTGAAAATATGTATTTTTTATTTCAAAAATATTATATTTAAATGTTCATTTTTATTTTTATTTTCACATGCGATGGGACAAATTAAATGTATAATGAATTCAACCATGGTATATTTGTTTTAGAGTACACGTCTACTACATATTCAAATATGTAGAGAATTTTTTATTTAAATCTTAAAATATCCATATTTTTGCATGTTTGAGTAATACAATAGGAGTATCACCACTGTGTAGTGTATGAGTTTGACTGTGGGCAGCTGGAGTTGCTACACGGGGTACCTGGTATTGCCTCGTCTTCAACTGAGTAGCTAACACTTATTTTTAAGAAAAAGATACGTAAGCCATTTGAACTTTATAACTATTTTGCAAAATTATGACACGCGGTGATCACAGTAATGACACGGAGTCAACAGATCAACAGAGTTGATTTTTGCTTTTCTGCAGATATGTTATACATTGCAGTTTGTTTAATTTTCCCACGCAGGCACGCAACATAGATGTATAATGACCACACTTTTGGTTTATAATTAACATATGCGATCAAGAACTGGGATCAAAATAAAAGTACATAGGTCACATAAACATTAATAATATTTTACAAACATATGAGAAATGACGATCACTCATAAGCAAAGGAGTGAATGGAACAATCGAGTCACGTTTTGTTTAAGGTGGCGGCCAGCTTTCGCCTGAATACCTTAAGGATTGCAGTGTGTTTAGTTTTCTCCCATGGACTTCATTTGCACATATAAATAATGACCATTTTGTTTTCCAATATATTAAAGTATGTGACAAATGGAGTAATCGTAATCTTAACGTAATGAATCTACGTGGCCACCAAAGAGTGTTTCAACAACCCTTATAGAAATAAAAGGTCTTATTATGATATCCTGAATCCTATGTTATAAATAATATGTGTCCCTAAAATAACCTAACCACCGTCCATAGATCTCACTGGCGATGGAATGCAGTTTATTTAGTAATATATATGTTTTATTTATGGAAATAAGTCTTGCTTAAATATTTTGTAGTGAAGTTCATAGTTATGACATTGAGATGTGTGATATTTACTGCGATTACAAAATTATATAAATATCTCATTATTAATGGAGTGATCAGAGTTATATATATATATATATATATATATATATATACACACACACATACACACACACACACACACGTATAAATAAATATGGTGGATGTATGATACTCACATAGTTAGTGATGTTTTCATACAGGGTAAATTTTAGCAATTAATATTTGTTAATTCATAAATATTTTAATTTTCGGATTTTGGTTTTGAAGATTTTTTAGGTCGATAGTTGGGACGAAATTACCAAAATTTTAGAGATATAAATTGTTTTGAGGGTTGGCTCGTCAACCCTTTATAGCATTATCTTAGAAAGCAGTTTAATTCGCCACACACACACCTTGAGATATAAATTATTTTGGGGGTCGGGCAGAGTCATTTGATGTAACCGCTCGGTAGAGTTGTTTGTCCCTATCGTTCGGTAGAGATGTTTAGTCCAGCTATTCGATCTAGTGATTCAGTCGAGTCATTTGACCTTATTATTCAACCTAGTCGTTCAATAGAGTCGTTCGACTAGCTGTTCGACCTTGACGTTTGGGCAAGCCATTCAACCCAGTCATTCGGCTCCAAGATGACGTAAAGAATGGTGTAAAAAATTGAAACATGTATTATAAAAACCTCGATTGGGTGCAAAACCTAGAAAACAAAAAAAATTGGACCTATCGATTCTCCAAAGCTACAAATCAGATTCACCTAAATGAATCCAAAGAGTTTTCAAATATAAAATCATAAAATTTACCCTGCTTCTATATGAAGTCATGTCAGTCTTATTATCTCTTAATATATTCACAATATTCACATTTCCACTTACAAAAAATTGATGTGGCAATGATGATATAGCCTTATGGTTTTTTATGATTATAGAATTATTATAATAAATATACTTTTTATTTTAATTAAATTAATTAAACCTTCACAAAATAAATAAATCTAATTATCAACACACATTAATTTAAAGGTATCATCAATACAAAATATGTTCATCCATAATGAATCTTACTAAATTAATATAAATGAACTGTGAATGTTAGAAAACCATAAAGTTTTTCCTTGATGCAAAATAGATACAAAGGTTCTATATATACAAATAGCCTGTCTTTCTAGAAAGATTCAAGACTGACATGCAGGATTTCAAACATTCTAATAATAATGTAATACTTATCCACTAATTCCTAACATTGCTATTCTATTTGGGTAAGTGTTGTCGGGAGGCTTCTATAGGGTTCACGCTTTATCCATGTTGCATTTTCATTCCCCCCTTATTACATTATTATTACAAATGTACTTCTTGAATAGTTCAAATTTCACTTTTTCAAGAGATTTGGTAAGTATATTTGCTATTTGTGCTTCTGTAGGGCAGTATTGGAGCTAGATATGATAGTTTAAAACTTGTTCTCGAATGTAGTAACATTCTACCTCTATGCGTTTTGTTCTTTCATGATAAAAATGATTCTTAGCAAGTTTTAACACACCTTCATTATCGTAGTGAATGATGGGTGGCTTCTTTTCTTCATAGCCCACATCTTCTAGTATGCAATGTAACCATATCACTTCGCACACAACTCCACGTGTGGCACAATATTATGCTTCAGTGGATGAAAGAGAAACAACTATTTGCTTCTTACTAATCCATGATATTGGTCCAAATCCAAGATTAAATATGTATCCTAACGTTGACTTACTGTCATCAATAGATCTGGAATAATCTAAGTCTATATATCCCTATAAGTAGAATTGAGTATTCTTCTTGTACTCCAGACCATACTCAAGTGTACCTTAAACATATCTTAAAAGACATTTTGGTGTTATCCATTGATATTTCTTCATTTCCTTCATAAATTTGGAGAGATAACTCAAAACAAAACATATATCTAGTTTGGCATAGGTCAAGCAGATGAGACTCCCAATAGGCTATTTGTATAGAGTTGCATATACTTCAGGTGAGTCCTAGAATCAAGAAAGTTGTAAACCTTTCTCTATTGGTGTTGAAATTGGCTTACAATCTGACATTTTATTCTTTTCTAGAAGTGTTTTGGCATATTTGCTTTGGGAGATAAAAATGTGATTCTATTTCTGCCATATCTCCAAGCCAAGATAATAATGTAGTAGCCCCAAATCAGTCAAGTCAAAGGATATTTTGAGGTCATTCTTCGTAATATCAACCTAATCTTCTAAACTTATTGTAATCATAAGATCATCTACATACAGAACAAGAATGATGATTTCTATTCCAACCTTCTTTATATACAAGTTATAATCTGAGGGGCTATGAGTAATACCATGCTACAAAAGGTGATCATCTATTTTGGTGTACCATGCCCTAGGAGCTCGTTTCCATCCATATAGTGATTTGATGAGATGACATACATTTTTAAGTTGTTTTTCATCAATAAATCCTTTTGATTAGTTCATGTATACTTCTTCCTTCAAATCACCATTAAGAAAAGCACTTTTGACTTCCATCTACTGAATTCACCATTGATTATGTGTTATGAGTGCACAAATGACTCTAATGGTCTTGATCTTTGTAGTGGGTGCAAAGGTTTATTCATACTAAATTCCCTCTTTCTGAGCATATCCCTTTGCTACTAGTCATGCTTTATGTTTATCAATGGATCCCTCTACCTTATACTTTATTTTTAAAACCCATTTGTAGCCTATGCGTTTCTTTCCTATTTGTAGATCGACAATTTTCTAAGATTCATTCTTCATGAGTGAGTCATACTCAGCATCCATGATTTTCTTCCAATGAGGTTGAGTTAAATCTTTATGATCATTTTTAAGTTCAAAAATATCAACTATTGTATTCATAAGTGCAAAATTTACCTTAAGTCTTGTCCGACTCCTCCTTATTACTCTAGATGTATGAGTGTCTCTGTTGGTACCTAGTACTGACTTCAGATGAGTACTTTGCCATTATTGTGATGAAATTATTAGTTGATGTGAATAACTATCTAGTGGATGATCCAAATCTCCAAGACCAACATATAGCTCTCCTTGCGGCTCTGGAGGATCTAATTATCCAAGATCAACATACAACTCTCCTTGCAGCTCTAGAGTTTCCTCATTATCTAACTTAGGAAGTAATTTGTGAGAAGTGATTGGTGTTGATCAATCATTCTACACCATTGATTCAAAATATGACTCATCGAACACAACATCTCTGCTCTCATAGATTTTCCTTATTTTTGGATCCTTGAGTCAATATGCCTTCGAGGTAGTGCTATATCCTAATATGATGGATGAGAGTGTTTTTTACAAAAGTTTCTTCCTCTTATTTATTGGTACATGCATATAAGCTGCGTAGCCAAACACATATAAATGAGAAACCGAAGGATTTCTACCACTCCATACCTCTTTTGGCATTTTATCCTTCAACAATTATGTTGGTGCCCAATTGAGAAGATAGATAGCAGTTTGGACTGCTTCTACCCAATAACGATTCTTCATCTTTGTTGTTGATAACATATAGTGAGCTTTATCCATCATAATGCAATTGCATTTCTCAACAACACCATTCTATTGGGGCATGTAGGGAGTAGTCAAATTTTGATTTATACCTTACTTGTTCAGGAATGCCAAGAATTTTTTTGACATGAATTCGCCCCCTCAATCTGAGCCGAGGTGAAGTAGAGGTTGTCATGTCTCCTTCACAACCTATTGATAGGAGATCTAGAAATGATGAAGTGCTTCATTCTTCTTCTTTAGGAAGAAAACCCCACATCTTCTAGGAGTAGTCATCCATGAATAGCTGGAAGTACTTATATCCTGAGAATAAATCAGTGGGTGGCCACATAAATCAATGTAAACAACTTCTAATCATTTCTTGGCATGAAATGAGCTTCCTTTGAATGGATCCCTATGTTCTTTACCTGTAAGGAAACCAGGGGAAACATGTAAGGAACTAGACAGCTTGAGAAGTCCACATACCATCCCTTTAGTACTTAACTCATATAATGAACTTGAAGATAAATGACCATAGTGGTAGTGCTAGAGGGTAGTGGATTCTACTATTGAGGTAGATAATGCTACTACAGAAGATGAAACATTATCTACAGCAAATAGTGTATCTTTAAGAAAAGATTTAGCAAGAAATTTACCTTCTCTTGTTATTAGGTATGTTTTGATGCCATTTTTGACAAGAAATTCCACCTTTAGATGGTTATTCAATAGTTGGATAATTGATAAGAGATTAGACATCAGACTAGGAACATATAGTACCTTTGTTAGTTTACATTTTTGCATTCTGAGAGGAATGGTAACTTGTGTTATTCCTTCATCAACGTACTCTTTGTCATCAACGATCCTAACCCAATCTCTAGCGGGTTGGTCTGACAGTGAATCGAATAGATTCTTATCACTTGACATATGTTTGGTCACACCATAATCAATTAATCAGACATTCCTTGTCGGCTATGAGGTCTGGGAGACTAATACCAAGTTATTGTCTTCATTAGATATCTCTTTCTCAGATATATCATCTTGTTGAGTAGTGAGATGTCCCTTCTGCTTCCATTGATGGGGACATCTTTTCAATTTTTTAGAATTGTCTCACTCTAATGTGCTGGTAGAACCTTGTTTTCGGGCATTATACCAGTAGTTTTCTATGTCATGAGTATTGGTTTGATAGATCTGACACCATTTCTTTAACGTTTGAAATTTCTAATGTTGAGACTGTTGTTGTTGCTGCTATTTCTGTGGCTTCTAACCTTCTTGCCTCTTTGAGATAAGATCTTTATCTTCACACTCATCCTAGACTGAGTTGATAGCTTATTCTTGGAGCAATAGCTTCACGAGCTCTTCAAATGATAATACTTGTTTGGTGATATTTAGTGTCATGACGAACACTCTGAATTTGGAAGGTAGTGCTCTTAAGGTAATCTGGACCAAAGAGATCATCTTCTACCTTCTCACTAAGTGCTAGTAACTCCATCCGTATTTCAGCCACTTGACGTAAAAATTCCTCAACTTTCTCATTGGACTCCATGGTGATTGTGTGAAGTCTTGAGTGGAAATGGAGGATCTTCATCTTATTCTTTGCCTCATATATGGTCACTAACATGTCCCATGCTATCATTGGATCATCAACGTCCTTGATATATGGTTGGACATCATCAATGATGCTTAGCATGATTAGCATCAAGGCTTTGGCAATAGCGTTATCATACTTTTCATGTTCATCGAGATTAGTGGGAGCTTGCTCATCTCCTATAATGATTCCCCATAGTCCTCCGAATATAAGGATCATGCATATCTTCATTTTCCATGCAACATAATTTGACCCTTTAAAAAGTTAGGCGTCTGATAAAAATAACTTTGGAACAGACATTGAAAAAAAAAAAATTATTTTATTAATATAAAAGAGAGGTACAAGTCTTACTGGTGAGAGAATCGAGTTTTGAGATAATCAAAATATTAACATGCTGAAAGATGATGACATTTCCTAGGATGTTCAACCTCGTCTTCAGTGTCAGCGTCGTATCCAGCTTCGATTTTTACTCAGATTATCTTGACTTGGCAGCCTACGTCGAACAAGTACATCAAAAGACCTTTGCAAATAATCTCATCAAATTCAAGATTTTCGCACTTTTCAAGGGCTTTTAGTAGGGCAAAATAGAAACCAGAGCTCTCGTCACAGTGATTTTCTATGGCCTATGGGTCTCCTTGTTTGCTTTCAGCTGTTCCAATGCTTTTGCTCACGCTTGACATATGCGACAGTCTCCACACAGTCTAATGTTGCAGCTCAGCCTTTGCCCACAGGCTTAGCCTTATCTACAGGTCTGCTGCACGAGCTCCACGTCCCAGGTGCTACGTCTGCTACGTGGTACACTCTAGTCTTTGCTACGAACTGTCTCCAGTCATCGCCGATTATACCAGTTTTTCTCTGCTCACCACCGTCGCCTTTCACAATGATCACGGTCTGCTCCTTAGAAAAACTTGACCATCTCAAACTGCATGCTAGATTGTAATGTCATGAAAGAGCAAAAATGCGTTGTTCCACGTGAGATCTGTAGCAAGATCAAAGACAAGATGTTTAATGGCGTTGCTGGACTTTTCTAGATAATGTCCAAGTCACTGCAGGTGTCTTTCTCTATGCCAAATGTTGCTTGTAGCCATCTGTGATTTCCAAGCCTTTATTCTCCTTTTCCACGTCACACTTTCTGCCAGACTCCTGCTATCTACAGGTCATGATTTTGCAATAGCAGGTTGCAATAGACATAGATTCCACTTTTCTGGATTCCAGCGACGTTTGTTCTATGCTGGTGCTTCAAACGGCCTTTCCTGCTACGTCACTCTGATGAAATTTGAACACGTGATCTTGAGCTTGCCGAAAACTCTCTCGGTGATGAAAAATTTGTGCTCAAATCATTCGCACTTCTATTTTCAAATCCCACATTTCTACAGAAGTTGATTTATTTGGCTACGCTATACTGATCTGCGCTTTATCTTGTGCGTTGATTAGACAGTCATTCTTCACCTTCTGGCTGCACTCAGACATTTAGCATCACCGCTTTCTGCCAAACTGCTACGCAGGCTTTGATCAGGCTATTCGTGGCTCTGATACCAAAATTTGTTAGAAAACCATAAAGTTTTTCTTTGATGCGAAATAGATACAAAGGTTCTATATATACAAATAGTCAGTCTTTCTGGAAAGATTCAAGACTGACATGCAGGCTTTAAAACATTCTACAAATAATGTAATACCTATCTGCTAATTCTTAACATTGCTATTCCAGTTGGGTAAGTGCTATCGGGAGGCTTCTACAGGGTTTGCGCTTTATCCATGTTGTGCTGTCAGTGAATTTATCAGTGGAAACTCCTCTCAAATATTTTAAAATTTAAAACAAACCCACATCAACTATCAGAGATCCTCTGTTTTTATCTCTATTGTAACCACGTGTCAAAATAATGCAGTACATATATGCCAAGTTCTTCCTTTACCTTTCCATTTAACAGAACATTTGACCTGAATTTTAATTTTTTTATTTTTGTACAATATAATTCTTTTTGCCTTCCAATTTTTTATTTATTTTCTACTTTTTCGTGACCCAATAAAACTAACCTGTGGGGCCATGAAGCTATAGACAAATAGAGTACCATTTATATTGGAATAGCACTTGTACTTTACAATTTAATAGTAATACAATATGCTTACGATGCGTAACAAAATCACATATTAACTTGTCTTTATAAATTGTAACTTTTTATTTTTAGTTTGTTTTTTTAATAAGTTTTAACATTTAATTTATTCACAATTTTAATTTATATATTTATATTGATGTTTTAAGTTTAAATTTTTATAAATGTAATAAATATTATCAAATGAATATTTATAATTTTATTTTTTTATTTTTTTCATTTTATTTGTAAGAAATACAGCTTTATAATTATAACTTATAAATGATGTAATTTTATATTTCCCTCCTTGCTAAGAAGAAAGATTATATGTTTATTTCTATCATTTTATTTCATATATAAATTATTAGATAATATATTAAATTAATAAAAACAAATACCTTAAAATATATAAAATTGTGGTTCTATATATTTGTTGAAACATAAAATATAAATTACAACTTTTCATACTTTGAGAGACAAGTAGGACATATTACACTACGATTTTATTTTAGCCCAAAGTCTATGGACAAACTGACATTTATGATGAGAAAAAGAGACCAACCATAAGCTACATTACATAAAAATAATTTACAAGAGAAGTAAAAATACATTAGATGTACATAATAATTAGATTACATTTATATTTGAGAATAATGTAGTACATATTACATTTATATTTGAGAATAATGTAGTACAATTTTCCATAATGTAAATTATAAAAATCAAAGAGGCAAAGGTCCAAGGAAAAACCTAGCCTTATCATTGAATAAAACATAACATGAGCTTTTATATACACTATAAAAACATGAGATACATGTGCATTGGATTGAACAATGAAAAAAATAAAAATATAAAAATTGCATATGAATAATATTATGATGACAATGTTGATAATGTTATGTAAGCATTTTACATAATTCATAATTATAATTATAAAACATTATTCCATACCCATAACTTAATTATACATATTTAAAATATAACTATTGAACATGTTATTGGGTCTTACAGTTTTCACATAAATTCATAAAATCAAATAAATTCAAATATATATATATTAAAAATTTTGAAATCAAATCCTATGTATGGTATAATTTAATAATTTATATTATTTATCGTAATATAGTAAATTAAAAGTCCTTTTCAATACGAATTTCATGGTATACATGATTTATTGCAAGACATATAGGTTCCTTATGACATTTAAATTCAAATATTGTAAATTCTCACCCTTAATGAATGAGTTAGACATCTATAAACTAGGGGTATCCCTTTGTTCCATATATTTAGGTTACATATTTCTATGAACATTTGGGTTTTTATTAGATTCAAGTACATTAAATATGTTATTTTCATTTTTTGTATTAATATAATTTATAGGTGTATAATTTTGATTACATACATTGATACTATAGATTAACTTTGCTTGTTATACAAATTCTTATTGTTATTTCTTATTATATTCTGCAACTATTTTATCTTAACCTCAAACTTTTGTGCTTTGATTTCTTACTATGGCATGGTTGGTTGTACTATTGGTTGTTTTTAACATGTTGTTTGTTACTTTAATTATTTAAATTATTATTGAACTATTACTTTGGAAAATATTAATACTCTATTTTGAGATATTATGGTGTTATGATATGTTATGGACATGTTTATATTCTCACATTGATAATTAAATTCAGCTTGTTACATAATGGATTTATATACAATTATATTTAAAATTACTTATGATATTTGATATTGTTTTTTTTTTCATTTAGATGTTGTTGATGTCACTTTGGTGGGTGAAATAATAGGGAAAATGATCTAGGTTAGATATGGTAATCAATAATAGACGATACAAAGGGGTAACATTGAGTGATTTGATCTTATGAATTGAGAGTTTCTGAAATTCATATTTTTTTTAATCTTGACCATTTAGTTTACATTTCAACTTTATTATTAGCAAATTATTATATGTTTAGTTTTTTACTACAATATTGTCTTTTGGACAATTTGATTTCCATCTTAAGTTGCTTGTGCATTATGATTAACATTTTTGTCATTTTTCTCTTATTTAGAGGTCATTGATATATTTTGAATCTAGTCTTTGACTACAATATTGTCTTTTGGACAATTTGATTTCCATCTTAAGCTGCTTGTGCATTATGGTTAACATTTTTGTCATTTTTCTCTTTCTTAGAGGTCATTGATATATTTTGTATCTTGGCATTGATTAATTCATATTTTGAAATCCATGTCATGTTAGTCACTCATTGTGGTGATTTTTATGACTAGGAGTTTGACTTATTATGGGGGACCAAGAATAGATCATGGGATCTTCATTAATTATTTGAGTTTTTTTAATCATGTTATGTTGCTATTAGATTTTGAACCTAATGGAAAGTTATGTCATGATGACATGAACCCCAAAGTCAACCCCATTGAATAGCTTTTATATCATTGATTTTGCATCTTTTATTGTTGTGTCATGTTCGTTCTACCAAAATCTAGTTGAGTAATGCTAAAATATTTTATGATGACCATTGAAGGCCTAGTGGGACTTGTTTGAGATTGTGAGTTTAGGTTTTTAGTTGCATTTTGAGTGAAAACGAAGGCTGTTTTTTTGGTCCATGTCTCAATTATTTGTGGCAAGAAAGTAGGACTGATGTGGGATTTAGTGGTAGTGAGAAGAGTTTGAAAGGGATCAGATGGGTGTAAATAGAAGAGAAGGTTTTATTATAAAGTGGTTTCCTTTTACATTTTTAGGTGTGGATAAGGATTAAGTGGTTTCCAATTTTTTACGTTCAACAAAGAATATTAATTTTATATGTTTATTATGGAAAGTGAGTATTAATAAATGTAACCATTATAGGCTCACGATGAAGTCAATAGACTTTAAAATGAACCTATAATGTTTAGAATCAACTTAAAATCAAATATGTTTTATTGAAAACCACTTACTCCTTAACCATACCCAAAAATGCAGAAAAAAACTACTTGAAGCTATAATGTTTAGAATTGACTTATCATCAAATACGCTCTATTAGAAACATTAGGAGTTTGTTTTTATTTTGGCTTATTATAATGGTTTCAGTTAAAAATAACTAAGATAATGTGATTGTTATACAAGTAGTAAAACACCTATATAGACATTGATTCTTGGTAATATTCTTCATAATAAACTATGTTGTATAGACCCTTCTATAGCTCAATATAGAAGTGAATTAGGTTGATTTATTTAAGCCAATGAGGGGAAAATAATAATTTATATTCAATTTGGTTTAAGTGTAAAAAGGTATTGGTAGGTTAAATTAATTTATATAAAAATTTTCATTTTGATTCATAGTTTGCCTTATTGATATTATTTTTTGACGTCAACTTATAAATAGTTTAAAATGAACGAATTTTGGCATCCAAAAAAATTATGTTTCTTTTAATGAAAAATTTTACTTATATTATTAACATTATTAAAAAAATAACAATGATGCAAAACAGTGTAAAATTAATATCCCATAAATTAAATTATAACTCAAGGTAAGTGTCAAGAGAGGATTAAACTCACATCAAAAGATAATTTATATTGTAAAAGTCATCAGTTATGTTTAATAAAGAAATATATGAAACATAACTTTAAAAAAATAAACCAATTCCATTACGAATAAATAAAAATGATAGCTAGAGAACATGGAGGGTAATTATCTATCTTCCCTCATAAGAATTAGTGCCAAGAGTATGTATAGTATCAGGGATGAGTTCCCACATATTTGTTTTTTATTTTTATTTAGTATCATCTGACTGTTAAGAGGGAGGGATAATTAAATCCAACTAAAGAAATTTGTTTTACGGAGGATCCCACAGCCACTATCAACATTATGTATAAGTCAGTCAAATATTCTGAGGATCCCCACAACCACTATCATCATTATGTATAAGTCAGTCAAATATTCCACCCCCATTATGAGGTGAAAGTTGTTGGTGGAGACTAGACATTACCTGCTTCACAAGCATCAACACTGAAATCCTTAACCCTAATGCTAAAAGAGAGATTAGTGATGTAAGGGATTTGGAGGTTTATGTTTAATAGTATAGGAAGCACTTTGATATTTTTCTTACAAAATATTTATTAACTTGAACTTGAATTTGGATCAAAACATTATAAATGATAGTAACTTCATTTATCATCAAGAAAATATTCTCTATAACTTCATTATTAAAAACAACATAGTTTTCACCTTTTCATATTTGAAAAATAATATTATCTGAAAAAATCTACCAAAATATATTTTACGTTATAAATAAAATGTCTAATTTCAGGAAGAAAAACCATTTCTAAGAACAAAAAATGTATAATAAAAAGTTGAAGTGGATATAAATCCATTTTTAATTTGAATGAGCACGTGGTTAAAATCAATAAAATTAATTTAGAATCTATTTAATATTTTTTCTAAACTTCAACTTTTAAATGGTTCGAAGCACATGAATGTTGGCATCTAAAAAAATAATTTAATTTCCATCATTGTCAAATCTTTCCATTTTGTTATCTATGTTCAGTTTTATGCCTAATTATAACTAATATATTGTAATACTCTAAATATTAATGTAATCAAATTTATTTATTTATTTATTTTTAATTTATTTTTATTCTTTTATAAAAAATAATGAAAATGATAAATTTTACTCTTTATCTTTGGACATGTTGAGGTTAGATCCTATGTAATTTTTTTTTTTTTTAATTTCCTTCAATAGTGGTTTGAATTAAGCTCAAGGAGCTTTGAGAAAAACAAAATTAAGTTTACAAAAAAAATATTTGTGTTTAGAATGTTCCTAATGAGTACCTTAATTTCTAGCTTTATTAAAGTATTTAAAAGAAACAAGGAATCGGTTTTTTATTCTTTGGAAAGGGAGTAGTTGTCAACGTTCTAAATCCACTCCTTTCAAATCTTTCACCAAATTCAACCAAAAATTTGGTCATAACAATTTTCTTTATTTCTGCCAAAGTAACAACTTTATCTTAATGGCATTTAAAAAAAATAATAACAGGCTAGCTCCATGTTAACCCAACGCCCAACTTTTTGATTTCCATATACACATAATTTACCCGAGTGTAGATATTATATCCTCTTTTATGACAAAATACTTTAATAAAGATGATCAATAAATATAATTACTATAAATAAATTTTAAAGACAATGTTTATGTGTTATATTTTCCAATTATTTATATGTGTGTGTTATATTTACGTATTTCTTATATGTATATGAAATAGGTAAATATAACACATAAACATAATTTATTTATTTTTTTTATGTATATCAAATTTATGTGTTATATTTATCTATTTATTTAATATAATATAATACAATTAATATGTATATTTTAATATTGAAAGTCAATAGGGCAATTGTGATGGATGGTTATGTTATGTATTACTTTTCTCATGACTGTTGAGTAAAAAACAAAGTCAATGCCCTTGTGTTAAAATGTACAAAGGATAATTTCCTAGGATTTCAATGTTATGCTCAGCCTAGCTCAGAGATTCATATGCATGCAAACATCTCTAAATATTTTTCAAATACATAAATTCAAAGACCCATCGTAACACTTAAAAGAACTTTGGCACATGAATTTGAAGACTCATCAGAACCAAACTAATTAATAAGTTCAGCATAGATTTCAATAGTTGTAGTGGAAAACTAAGTTTCATATGTATCCAAACATCTCTCAATTTATGTCAAATACATAAATTTGAAGACCCACTAGAACACTTAAAAGAATTTTGGCACATGAATATGAAGACTCGTCAGAACCAAACTAATTAATAATTTTAGCATAGATTTCAATACTTGAAGTAGTGGAAAACTAAAGAAAAATAAATTATTTTAGTTAAAGTCAGTGTCATGGTGTGGAATGCCTTTTTTGGAGGTGCTGGCGAATGGGATGGGGACAAAAGACATAGGGCCCAGGTTTGAAAATATGGATTTTTTATTTCAAAAATAATTTATTTAAATGTAAATTTTGTAATTTTCCATATGAAATTGGACAAATTAAATTTTAAATCATTTCAACTATGATATTAATGATTGAAATTGATCCCTTCCAAGGGATTCAAATCCTTTGGAAAAGTGTAATTTAAAAATTGAATGTTTAGAAAATGTTTCATAATTTATAAGTATAGATACATATTAAAAATGATAAAAAAATAGATATAAAAAAATGAGTATCAAGGTTACATCATTGTTAGTGTAGGGTACAAACTTTGAAACTTCCAACTCTTTTATAAGAGAAATTATGACTGATAAAAATATGAGCAAAAACTCTGATAAAATTATTTTTATAAATTTTAGACCAAATTAGATAAATTGTAATTACTTTTGGTTTGCCTACATTTATACTTTAAAGCATATGTGAGTTCTATTTTCTCATGTATGTATAATAATACACTTGAAAGTTGAACATAAATGTATGTGTCTCATTAAGAAAAGATTGTGACTATGACATATGCTCTCAAAAAACTTTGTCTCACTACTTAAAATTTTATGTTATGTGGAATTTTATTAATTGTACACCAAATTCTATTTTTTGGTGTGCTATTTTTATTTTTATTTCTTTACAAAATCTCGTGTTTTAACACTTGGAGTGAGCTAAGTATCCATAAATCTAAAGCTATGTCATGTCAATCAATAAAAAATAGTCTTAACATCATTTTTTTTCCATATTCATATAAGTTATTTAATGTTATGTTTTTATGATCATTGCTTATTTTTCTCCCCTTACTATTTTAATCACTTATAAACTCATCAAGAATAGATATCAGTTCTCAGTCTATAAACTATTTTCAACATATAATATCCAAAATAGTAAGTGTATACTATTAATTTTTATTTTTCTCATTCTTATTTTTCTCAGAAAAATTATTGTTATTGTAGCATGGTATGATTATAAAGGTGTTTATTTTGTTTTCAAAAAAACCCAACATATTGGAAGATATCATATAAAAGGGCCACAATTTTAACATTGTACTAGTATTTTGGGTGAAGAGAAGAAATTCTAAAATAATGTGATTGGTACAGGTATAAATATCTATGATTCCTTGCTTAGGATATGAAATTCATTAAATTTTAGTCCATAAATAAATTCAACTTTACTTTTCACTCATAATATAAATATAAGCATCTCATTTTTCCCATTGCATTTACGTGTAACCTTCCTTTTCATTCCACAAATATTTGAAGATAATAGCCCATATTATTTCAAATAGAATAGATAAAGAATGTAAAGATACTTTTATATACAGTTTTGATTTTCAATTGATTAATTCATATTAAATATTGGGTAGTTAACTTTTTTCCAAATAAAATATTTTCAAATACTATTATATAAAATTATTATATTTATAAAAAAAATCCATAATTAATTTGTAAAATATATTTATTTTTATCTAATTGAAAAATATATACTAACCTAATATTTGTTATTGATGTTTCCATCAATATTTATCTCCTAATTTAATAGTTTTCATCCTTACCCAACCTCCCTTGTGATTTTACAATCTTTGAAGAGTTTTACTCAATAATTATTACTCTTATTTTTATATTTATCATGTTAAATAGGGTACATCTAGAAGAATATAGAAAAAATCATTCAAGGATAGTGTTGAATCTATGTGTTGTCTATTTCTAATCATTTTTTCTTTTTTTTTAATCCAAAATTTTGTCACCATTTATCTTGAAGATAAAAAATTAGGACACATACAATAATTTTAATAATTTAGGATTAAAATATAAATTAACACAAATTATACATAAACAATCTAACAATTGAATTGTTACAAGTCATTTTAATTTATATTCCCCTCATAGTGAATTTAGCAGGCAAGAACATGAATTACTAAAATATAAATCTTACTAATCATAGTCAATATTTAAATCAAAAGATAATCATTGTTATTATGGTGTAGTATCCTAAAACTAATGAAATGTGGCTTCTTTAAGATTAGAGGTTGGGGTTAAACTGGATGGATATACGATCTTAATAAAGTTTTTTAATACTAAACTATTCTAATTTATTTGAATATTTCATAGAATGAATGTGATATTTAAAGATTTTCTATTTTTTATCTTCATATTTAGATATAAATTATTTTAACATTACACATATCTCGTGTTTAGTTAAATTATAATCTAGAGAAGTTACAATTTTATTATTGTAGTATTTTGGACACATTATTGAAATTGGTTGGGAATCTCTCATCTTTAATGTAGTTGAATTAAAAAAGTTGTAGTAATCTCAAGAAATTATCACCAAGCTTTGATCAGCTAATTTCTCTTAATTCTCCTAGTTTTAAATGTTGAGGTGGTTTTCAAGAGCTTCGAAACAATTTTGAAAAATTTGACTCATTAGAATAACTAAATTTGGAGGAATGTGATGGGTTTCATGGTCTTCTTTGTAATTCTAGGAAACTTATTTGTTAGAATATCTAAATTTAGAGGCCTTTTAGGGTTTGTTGATCTTCAAATTTTGATAAAATTAATTGATAGATTATATAAACTTGAAAATCTGATAGAAAACTCTTGGTCTTGTTTGTCATTTTGATTTTTTTTACTAAATATATATAATGTTACAATTTTCTTCCAGACTTTAAAAAGACTGTAAAATTAAAATGTAAAAAAAAATATATATTTTTATTTAATTTACTCTTTTCAATAAAAGTGTAATTATATCTATCAATTTTTCGTCATGAAAAAGTTAAATGATTAAATGTCCTTCAAATTACAATTAACACCAAACTTTTAATTTTGATCACTGCATTATATATTTGTTTTAGAAACCATATCTACTTCATATTTAAATATACAGAGAAATTTTAATTAAAATCTTAACAGGCCCATATTTTTTTCATGTTGTATTTAATAAAATAATAATAATATCACCACTATGTAATGTATCTGTACATTTAAGTTTGACTTTGACCATATTTCTATCTTTATTTTTGTCATCTAAAGTGTTGCACGGGGTAGCTTGTATTACTTGGTGTTCAACGGAGTATCTCACCATTGAGTGACCACAATTGTTTTTTTGGGAAAATATAAATAAGACATTTTAACTTTAAAACTATGTTGGATAATTATGACACATGGTGATCACTCTAATGACACGGAGTGAATAGAACAACAGAGTTGATTTTTTTTTTAATGTTTTCTCTGGCTTTTCTACAGATATTTTATGCATTAATGTTTGTTCAATTTTCCCATGTATCCACACTAGGGAACAAATGAATAATCATCACACTTTTTTTTTATAATTAACATATGCGATCAAGAATTGGGATCAGAAGAAAAATGTGTATGCCACTTTAACATTCATCATATTTTACAAATATATGATAGGTGATCACTCGTAAGCAACGGAGTTAATGGAATAATAGAATA
The DNA here is from genome assembly GCA_037957365.1 of Torreya grandis. Lineage (NCBI taxonomy): Eukaryota > Viridiplantae > Streptophyta > Pinopsida > Cupressales > Taxaceae > Torreya > Torreya grandis. Next base: position 478,980 of record JARHVA010007150.1, read on the forward strand.
AGTTTTTTGTTTAAGGTGGTGATAGCCTTCGGACGGTTACCTTAAGCATTACAATGTGTTCAATTTTTTCACACCTCTTCACTTGCGCACCTAATCAATGATCACACTGTTTTTAATTAATTAAAATATGTGATAAATAGAGTAACAATAGTTTCAACGTAATGCATCTACGTGGCCACAAAAGAGGGTTCCAAACCCCATTATAAAATAAAAGGTCCTATCATGATATCCACATGACATTCATGTTATAAATAATATTGTGTCCTTTAAATAATCCAACCACCTTCCATGGATCTCACCACTAATAGAATGTAGTTTATTTAGTAATGTATTTATATCTTTCATAGAAATAAATTTCATTCAATTATTTTATAGTGAAATCCATAGTTGTAATATTTGAATGGGTGATACTTTTCATGATCATAGAGTCACATGAATATTTCATTATTGATGAAGTGATTACAGTGATAAAAATAAAAATAAAATTATATAAAACATAAAATTATTCATTACTCTAAGACTTCCATCTATAAATAAATATGGTGCTTGTATCATACCCACATACGTCGTAGTGTTTCCATATATAATTATGTCATTCTTATTATCTATTATTATATTCATAATATTCATTTTTCCTCTCACAAAAAAATAATGTAATATTGATTACATAACCATATAATTATTTATGATTACAAAATTATTATGGCATAATTTTTTTATTTTAATTAAAATAATTAAAATATCATAAAATATATAATCATACTTATCAACATAAACTAATTTAAAATTAACATCAATAAAAAATTAAAATATTATACTTTAATCCATAATAAATATTATTAAATTAATTATATATAAATGGATTATAAACCTATAAATGAAAATTCCTTCCAAAATTCTAGAAAACCAAAACAAACCCACACAAATTATTTTGGCATCTCTTCTCTCTCTATTATAGCCATATGTCATAATCATTCACTACATCCACGCCAATCTCTTCCTTTATGTCTCCATTTAGCATCACATGTGATTTTTTTCTATTCCCCCATAGCATGAAATTCACGAACTGAATTTTTTTATTTTTGTGTAATGTGGCTTTTTGTTCTTCCAATCTTTTGCTTATTTTCTACTTTTTTCACGACCCAATAAAACTAAACTTTGTGGCCATGGATCCATAGATTAATAGAGAACCATTTATTTTTCAGTGCCATGTGTACTTTACCATCTAATAGTCAAACAAAATGCTTACCATGTGTAATAAGAGCACATTTTTACATGTCCTTATACGTTGTATTTTTTTTTTTTAAAGTTTTGACATCTATTTAATTCATAATTGATATTTATATCATTTTTAAAAAATTTTATAAAACATTATTAAAATAAAAATAATATTTTATATTTTTTCAATTTATTTTTAACAAATTAAATTATATGATTTCAACTATAAAATTATGAAACACTATGTTGTCCCTCTTATCAAAAAGACAGTCCTCATGTCTATTTACATCACTTATTTATATTTATATATATATATATATATATATATATATATATATATATATATATGAATGACTGAAAATTACTAGGTAAGAAATTTATATTGATTTAAAAATAAAAATAAAATGTAAAATTATGTTTCTACATCTCTTAGATCATGTTATATGAATTATGACATCTCATACCTTTTAAGGGATAATTAGGTCATACTACACTACCATTTTGTTTCGGTCCAAAGGCTATGGACACACTAATATTTATGATGAGAAAAAGAGATGAAGCAATGGCTACACTAATTATAAATAATTTATAAGAGATGTAGAATACATTGACGCACATAATTAGTGGATAACATTTGTATTTGAGAATGGTTTAATACAATTTACTATGATGTAACTAATAACAATAAAAGAGGCAAAGTCCAAGGTAAAACATAGCCCTAGTATTGAGTAAAACATAATATGAGCCTTAATATACCCTATAAAAAAAATTATATACATATGTATAGGATTGAATAATGAGAGAAATAAAAGACAAAGATTATATATGAACAATGCTATGATGATAATGTTGATGATGATATGTGAAAATTTGACATAATTCAATATCTTTAATTATGCAACTTTTACTCCATACCCATAACTCTATTACACATAACTATTGGATGTGTTATTGGGTCTTAAACTTTTCACATAAATTCATAAAAACACATGAGAGAGAGAGAGAGTGAGAGAGAGAGAGAGAGAGAGAGAGATTGTTTACCACATTATGGTAGATTAAATATACTTTTTCATATACACATGAGTTTGAATGTTTAAATGAGTGATTTCAAGATAAACAATTTTCATATGGCATGGACATTCAAATGTGGTAAATTCCTACCCCTAATGAGTTATACATACATAAACTAAGAGAATCTATTTGGTTCATTTATTTAGGTTACATATTTCTATGACCATTTGAGTTTTTTTATTATATTAAGCTACCTTACATTTTTTATACATCTTTCCATTTCTTATACTACTAAATCTATGTGTATTTTTTGGCTTTACCATCTGTGATGATTATTTACATTGATAGTGAAGACTAACTTTACTTGTTCTAAACATGTTTATTATTAATTTTTTTTACATTATCTGACCACTTAGTGGTACATTATATGCATTCATGTTGTTATAATTTTATATTTTTTACTATGTGATCCTCAAGTGTGTATTCCATTATGTGTATATCTTGCTTTGTGTGTCATTGAGTGTCCTTATTTGAATCTATTTGTTTGTGTAATTTTTAAAGATTGTTAATATGCAAAATGAATAATATACAAGTCTTACACTGGTTCACTTATGGGAAGTGATGAGAAGTGTTTTAATCACTTCTCCATATCTACTCAAGCACCTTACATTCCTCATTTGTTAGTGTTGAGTAAGAATGAGTTATTTGATATTTATTATTATAAATTTATGTAATTTTAAACCTTATTCATTTAACATCTATCAATGTGAATCTAATATAAATTTACTTTAAAATTCCTCTACACCTTCACCTTATAATACGTATCCTTTTTTTGGATAAATGTAAATTCATAAAAATTAATAATTTATTTAAAAAATACTAATAAAAAATAATTTATTATTGAAAACCTCTTTTTAAATATACGATCTACAAATTAATGAGTAATGCTATTCACGAAAAATAGTTTTCTAGGTGGCAAAAACCTTTATTTTATTTTAATGAATTTATATGAATCTTCATAATAATTAAACTCTTATGTTAAATAGGGCCATGAATATAATATGTGCTTTTATAGGAAGTAGGAACATTAAATATCAATGTTGACTCTTACACATGAAAATAAGTTTTACATAGTTACAACATTGGTTTAGATAAATATTGATTATTTTAATAGCATAAACATGTTTTATATACTTTTGTAAAATACAATCAAGTTTTTAATTGCATATTTTCATCAAAGTTGTCATTCTTATTAAAATTATAAATAAATTTCATCCTAATCTATGTGCCAATTGAATATCCATTATATAAATAAGGCATTCTATTGACAAAAGGTCATGCTTTTGTTACAAACTATGTTTCTAATGATTTGTATTCACATCTTAGTATGTGGAAAATGTGACTTAGTAATAGTTGGAGAAAAACAACCAGTTTAATTTATAAATGACATTGCTTTTGTATTATTTCATTGATTTTTATTGAGTTCTAAACTTAATAGGTTATTAAACTAGCCATGTAATCATGTCATTTTTGCATATTTTAAAATCAGCAACATGATGTATATAATTGATTCATACATTTAAAAAAAATTATACAAGTGACATTACTATATTATGAATTGAAGTTGACTTTTTTTATCTCAAGTAAAGTTTGTTTAACAATTTTTAACACAATAGTTTTCAATTTGTTTCAAAATCCATAATTTTTAAATTACAATAAAAAAGAGTGGAAAGACAATCACTAAGAATAACTTAATATTAACCATTTGATTTGTTATAATTAATAATTGAATAAAACTTTAAAGTTATCATTTATATTCTTTGGTTGTTAATAATAAATGAATATTTAATTCCATCATTATTTATATCATAAAAAACATCTTTATTCAAAGTATATTTTTGATCCATAATATTGCAAAAAAATAAAACATATACATTCATAAATAATATATAAAACAAAAATCAAAAAGTAATTCAATAAACTGTATAATCTTAACATCTTTTATCTGTCATAAATGAAGCTAAAAATCAACCTATATTTCACTAAAAGATTTAAAAAAAAATAAATAAAAAAAATTTGGGTTATGATAATAATAATAGTTATTTATTCCAATGCTAGAATTCCTAATGGAACTACTGTAGGAGTAATTGGTATTCACGGATGAGTTGGCATAGTTTGAGTAGAAAAATATAGTTTAAGAGACAACTAAAAGCTTGTGGGGGCAGTTTGAGGGTGGCGGATCCTACGATAGGCAATGTCTCTAACACTTCCCTAATCTACTTAGGAGAAGCTTATACCATTTGTATGCTATTCGATGATGTGCAATGTCCTAAACCCTTCCCCATATCCCTTGGAGGAGTTTATGCACCAATTGTGTTAGCCAAATATGGAAAGTATGTTAAGCACTTCCCCATATTTCACTCTACGGACCTTATACTCCCCATGTGTTGTGCTGATTGGCATTGATTTTAATATTATTTCTCACAAATTTGTTTTATGTTAGACAATGACCATTCAACATCTATAATCAATGTCAACCAATGTTAGTTTTATTTTAAACATTAATAAATTCTATCTTTTATAAGTCATTAACACTATTAAAAATATAAAAAGGTAAATTATTTTTATAATGAAAATAACATCCTATAAAACATTAACATCAAGATAGAGAAGGTAGGGGAAGGAAACGATGGAGAAGATGAAGGCAGGGGAACGTTGCCTGGTTTGAAATATTTTGGCCCTGGTTTTACTTGGGCCAATGTGGTTAGAAGATATTTATATTAAAAAGAAGACTTTAATGAATTTGTCCCCTTTATTCTTGGCAAGGAAGTCTTAGAAATTCTAGACGATGAAATTGATTAGGAAGAATTGGAGTACTAGAATACCTTCATTTGTAAGTTTTAGCATTTCAGAACCAATATCGATGTTGTTCGAGATTTGGCTCGTAGAATTTGGTATCTGAAAGGAAATCTGGTGATTGCAGAATGACTTCTTACTATTTACTTTTTCAAACCAAGAGGAAAATGTTCGTGTCCTTGAAAGAGGGTTGTGGACTATGGGTAAGTCTGTTCTATCATAGGAGTACGATTTTAACCCTTTTAAGGAGCTTCCTGGGACTCTCTCTTTATGTATTAGACTTCCAACTCTCACACTAGAATTATCGAAGGATAATATCCTAATGGGGATAGAAAGATATATTGGATCCCCTATTGTGGTAGACTCTATGGCCAAGGCTACAAGCAGGTTGGTTGTTGCTAGAGTCTGTGTTAATTTTGATTTTGAAATGGTTTTACCCAAGTTTATCAAGTTGAAATCCAAACTAGGAGTTTGGACACAAAACATAGTTTTTGAAAGCGCTGATGAAATCTGCCCAAACTACTATACAATTGGTCACAAATGTGCAGTCTGTAAGGAACGAACCCAGTAGTAGGAACATGTTTCACTGGCCTCATAATTATCGACTGATGGTCATCAATACATGACTCCCGTTAAATATTATCTCTTTGTTGAAGTGTTTATTCCTCTGAGTTCGTTGGGAGGAGAGGCAGAAGTCTGAGAAAATAATGAAGCAAAAGGATCCTCTACTAATTGTAAGGTAGAAGGGGTTTTGGTTGATGATTTAAGATGGAATATGATAGGTTATTTCAAAGTCCTAATTGCCTTTGGCTCTGAAGATAAAATCCTTGATAATCCATCTAATCAGATAGACAAGGGTTCTATTCTACCCCAAACTGACACTGGGAATATTTTTGACCACGAGGAGAAGGGGATACTAAAAATCAAGTTGGCCCATCAAAAATCTCATGGGCTCTCTGTTATGGTTAAAACTCCACCCCCTTTGACACTAGAAATGGAAAAGCTCTCTCCTACGAAGGACAACTACCGTCAACCCAAGAAGAAGAGATCAGGAGCTGTATAAATAACTGGGGAGTAATAAAAAAATACCCTGGAGGAAGCAAGTTTAAAAGGGAACATCTCCTTTTGGTTAGCTCTTAGACGGAGTCCCCTGGTTCATGTCTGCTCCTTTGAATATTTTTTCTTTCTGCATCTTCCTGATGGTTTTCCTGCTATTTTTCTCTACCGAAGTTGGAACGTGGATCCTCCAAGTTGGAGTTTGGCGATGTCAACGCTGATGTTAGTTGGTACGTGCCCAATCTATTGAAAATTTGAATTTAGCTTTTTGACGGCTTGTTTTGGTGGATGGTGGTGGTCCTTTGGGCTGATTTCTAATTTGATTGCTTCTCCTCGATCTGGGTTAGATTTTTTTTCTTGGTTCCCATTATGGATGCCATTAAATTAGGGATTGACTGCCTTGGAATTGAAGTTGAAAATGAACCATTTGGTGAATTTTCCAAGATCTGCCTGTTCAATTTTCAAATTTTGTTTTGACTAACTTTTTGAATGATGATTGTTGCTTTTTGGGTTGTTCGTTTCCATTTAGGAGTTATCCATCTTTTGGGGATTGGGCTCTTTAGGGATCATTAGAACCCTGTGCTCATTGTTCCTTTCATTTAGAGTGGTTTTTAGATCATCAAAAAAATCGATAAGGTCTTGTCCATGATAAAGGATTATTTGGCAAGATTTTTAGGGAATTTGGGGTCTTGTATTTAGAGTGCATTTATTCTTTGAGATCTGGGCTTTTTTTAATTAGTTTATGTTAGTTTTTAGTCTAGATAAAATTGATTGGTTCTCACACTAGTCAAATATGGTTGTTACTATTTCTCATTATTTAAACCTTTTCTAGTCTTATGTTATTTTTACTTTTTTTGGAAGGGGTTTTTTTACTCTCCTTGTCAGTTATTCCCAACTAGAGGAAGTATCAGACCTCTTAATGTGTCTGAATTGATACCCATACCAATCATAAGTGATTTTACTTAACAATAACACTAATAAAAAGATAGATATTTGAATAAGATTTATAAGATCAAATTGTAAAATATATCTAACCCAAATTTTTATTTCTACTTATTCAAATGAAGAACATTGATTAATATTATTACATGCCAAATTTTGATTGTTTCAATCAAGCACTTTTAAAACACAAGAAAAAATGGTTCATTCGATTAATTATTATTAAAGTCTTCACTTATAGACTTTTTAAATTCATATGTTTAAAAAATAAAAAAATGCCAAGCCGAAATTATTTGTATATATTATCATTTTATTCCTTAATTTGGTAGTGGATGATGTATTCTCATTTTATTTCCTTCACATACACAAATTTTGAAATTATAACCCACTTAAAATTGATAAATTTTATACATCAAACTTCGAATGACTGGGTTGAAAAAAATAACATTTTGCCACTACTTATAAAAAGAAACAAATAATGAAACTCTTCAAAATTTTAGATCAAATGGTCCAAAAAAATATTTAGAATGAATTAATACCTTTGTTAATATTTTAGTGCAATAAATAATAAGTGCTAATGACTAGCCACCATAAATACATTAAATTTAATACGAAATATATCTTAAATATACTATTAACAATCAATTTTCCTTATTAATTATTTGAGGTGGAAGGAAGAAATTCAAGATAAGGACACATTAGAAAGTGAGAAACCAATTACAATTTCATTAATATAATGACCTTAAAAAATTAATAAAATATAATAAAATGTTCACATTAAACAAGGTTAAAATAAAATAAAGTGGATAATTATATGCATCGTATATTTTTTATATTCTCTTTTGTTAATAATTTGGACATCATTCTTATTGGAAAGCTAATTGATATGAAGAGAGCATTGTATACAAGTTCTATATTTTTTCACTTGTGAGAAATGATAGGTAGTTTATTTAGCACTTTGTCATCTCTCTCTAAGGACCTTATATCATCATGTGTCAATGTGGATTAATATAAAAAAAATTAACATTTTTTCTTGAAACATTATTTTATATTAAAACTTAAAAATTTTAAATTTATAAATTTGATGTTCATCTTATGTTTGATTTAAGTTTCCTTTACATTCATGCTTTACTATCATATTATTAACAAGAGGAAGTTGAACTAAATATTTAACTAAAATTATATATATACCACCAAAACTCGTATTTACACTTTCAATAAATGCTTGACTAATTTTATAGTTTATGTTTTGTAGTAAATTTTGTGCAATAAAGCTCATTTAATAAATCAATATGTATTTTTTGTTGTAAATATATTTTTGAAAAGTTGTGATTTTTTATCCTTATAATTCAAAAAAAAATGTGATTAGGATTTGATGTTGTGAATGAATAACTAAGGCACTAATATTGGATTTTGAAATACTTGTCAGTGTAAGTAACATAAGTGGATAACACAATAGAATGTTCTAATTGAATTGTTCAATGAACTACATCAATTAAATATGATTTTTATGTTCCTTTTATTTTTTAGATTATCATGCTTAATGTCAAAGTATTTTTACTATCATGATAATGTGTTATAATTATATCAAGAAATTGTTTTTGTTTACCATCCAAGGTTCTAAAATTCATATTCAGCAAAATATCATCATCTATGAGATACCCATTATATTTTATGGTGATTATGAATTTTATCACTTTATTTGTATATTTTTCACATCAATAACCATTATTCCATGATGCTTGTTTGTCAAGATATCTTATTCCTAACATATATATTTCACTGACTTCCATAACTTAGCCACATTGTAGCCTAGATATGATTTTCCATTAATGTCACATTGTGTTATTTTAAATACGCTGATTATCTTCATCTTCATAATCACTATGAATTTCAATATCTTATACAATTTTTCTATCTCAACATTCCATGAATTGTAATTGAATGAATCCCAATTTGATTTTATTGTGTCATGATCAACTTCAATATTTCTTTGTATATCATGAAATGGCTTGTAAAGTAGTAATTATGAGAAAAAAATCAATTTATTTGATTTTTGTGAAAGGATAAAGGAAAACCTTTAGAATATTATCACAATAGCTCTAATACTTCTCACCTCCCATTTATGATCTCTTTTACTCCTTGGATTATATGTTCAATATCCAATTACTTCAATAGGTGAAATATTTTTCATAGATAAATTCATGTTCTTGTATTCATCAATGAAAGACTTTGTATATTTATCATGACCATAATAATATTTTTTGTCTATGGATTTTAACACATCACGTAAAAAAATCAAACTCACGAATACTCTACTTTTGTCTATTAATGGAAGATATAACAACTTGTGACACAATGTCTCTTTCAACAATTGTTTCAATTAGAAGTCTCATATATGCTCTTGTCACTAATTTATGAGAGTTTTCAATGTTTTCAAGATTCATCAACATTTTATAATAAGTTTCAAAACTATTATTTTCTTGGGTTTCATAATTGGCAATATATATGACCATAATATGTTTAGAAATGATGGATTAGCAATCTATGTTTGCTCTACAGATATCTAGTATTTATGAATTGTGTGTATTTACACTATTATTAATTCTTTCAATATCAAATTTATATCTCACGTATCTAAGTCTTGATATAATTTTAGTCCCTCAAGATTTAATGGTCATGATGCATCTACCTATAAGAAATAATAACTTGATTATTAGTTCTTACGCAAATATCATGTTTAATTTTTATAAAACTATTAAAATTATTAGTGCATGTGTATTAGGGTAATACATGTCAGCTGCACACAATGTGATAAAAATAATATGTGATCTAGTTTGATGTATTATTCCCCTTAATTCAGCATGACATTTTACCAAATAGGACATTATACCCCTTAAAGAGGTTCTCAACTAGATCAAATGATCAACTAGATGGAAGAAGGGAACATTATCCATATTCTCACACAAATAAATAATGAGGATTGATATATTTTAAAGGATTTTTTATTTAACAATGTGGATGAATATTGTGCACAATGTCTCATAACCATGAACTCATCACGTATTATGAAAATCATTGACGTCATACAAAATGATGATCCTTATATCAAAATAGATCTTTAACAAATTCAATAAAATGTACTTGTAATAATCATGGTTTTAGCCAATCACATATTCCATTAGGAAATAATATTGGAAATTCCATATCAAGTATTCTTAATGTGACATATTAACTGATAAGAGATGATCCAATATGTAACCAATAAATCAACATTTCACAGTCCATGTTAGGGTTATTTACCCACATGTGGATAATTCCATCTTTCTTAATGCATTGGGAGGTTTAGAGGCCATTAATTTCATGTGATAAATGATATTTAATTCATTCATCTTTGTTAGTAGAACTAAAAATACAAATTCATTTGCATCAGAATCAAATTACATATGGATAGAGCTTAAAGGTTTTAAATGTTTATGTTATATATATAATTAACTTGAATAAAGTAGCCAATGAAATGATGTATTTTGAAGGGTTTAGAATGAAAGGGGCTGGAACAATGTGTGTTTTGTTAAAATGCTTTCACTATAACTCCCTTTGTTCTAACCCCATCAGGCATCAAATCCTCACCCATTCAAGTGGAAAACTATAATTGGCCTCAAATTTCCACTTCACATATTAGGGTGAAAAATTAAAATAAAAAATCTATCTCTACATATAAATATAAAATTTTATGACCTTTCTTATAATATGTCTTTTTCTAAATCTTTATAATATTTAAAATTTATTTGTATTTATTTAGTAAAAAGTAATTATTTATAGAATGAAGTACCATATGTTTAAATCACTAGTAAGAATAGGAGACTATGGCCAAACAATTGAAAAAAAACATTACACTCAACTTTAATGTCCTTGTTACAATGGTGAATAAATCAATCCATTTTGATACACACACATTGTGCGTGCACGTGCACATTTGCACATGCGTGCACGCGTGTGCATGAGATGTGCACACACACGTAAGCATGCGCATGCGTGCACGCGTGCACACACACACACACACACACACACAAAGGAATCATAAATGTGAATATTATTCATTATTATCGTTAAAAAATTAATTAAAATTGAAATTCTCATTAATTTCACTACGTCCATATTTCTAGGATAACATTCCAACAAATGTTGAGAAAAGATTATGTTTTGAAAAAATTATGAGGAAAAATCATGAGAAAATTTATGATTTGAAAAAATGTTTTTATGTTTTTAATTAGAAAATAAATAAATATAATTTACACTCAAAATGAAACATTTAATTAGTTTACACCATTTTCACATTTTATATAGTTTAGTCACTATTTTTATACAAATTGAGAAATGTTCACATTTTCATTTGTTGTTCTTTTTGTACTAAAGAATGGGACATGATATTATGATTAAACCTTTTAATTGGTTAAATATATTTTCATTAGAATCAAATAAAAGATCACTGAGTAAATTTTCATCAATCTAAATATTTAAACATAATTTTTCATGATATATTTTATAATTAAATTTAGTATTTAGTGAATCTCTACCATTAAATTTATAATATTTTAAAATATTAAAAACATATCACGATGCCTTGTAGGGTTTACATATTAAGAGATGAACTAATTGTGGTAGTCCAATAGAAAATGTCAAATCAAATGCAGGCGAAAATGCTTGTAGTTATTTGTCAGGGAATCTATCCATAAATAAGATGTTGACCTAGATAACAACAATGGTTGTGTAAAATGAACACAAATAAATTAAGAACTCGATGTCAGGGGAAGCTTCAGATCCTAGGATGGGAACTACACATTGTGTTAAAAATATAGGGAAAAATATGTTAGGGATGTATTTATTGATAAAGGAGGGGTTAACAAATACATGGGACCTGAACCATGTCTTAATTTTAGATGAGAGCCCAAAACATAGTTGTTGTTTAGATAGTTATGACCCAATGTTAATTTAAGTGGAAACAATAACTAGGAAGTGTTGTAATGTATGGAGTAGAACCACCCATACCACGGTTATTTCCAAAACTAGATTGGTTAAGACTTTAGCCCCTATTAAAGTTAAGCAAGCTATCATTTTTTATGAGAAAGCATTGGAGGTTATCAACCACAGAAAAGATCACCTCTTTTTGAATGTAATGATATGTAAGTTTAATGTATTGTGTATTAATCTCCTTGATCTCCATCAATGGATCTAGGTCATTGTCAAGAGTTAGTAGAAGTTAATATTGAAATCAAACCTTGTGCTAGAGGTATTTTCATAGTAAGTTTTTACTCTGCAAAAGAGAAAGACCTTATTTTCATTGATTATTTTTGTGATTGGGGGGATAAGAATATGTTTTTCCATAAACCCTAATATATTGATCTCATCCCCCATAGTGAAATTTTTAATTCAAAATTGATTTGGATATGGCTTCCAAACCTACCTCTTTAGTTTTGGGACAATGCTATTTTTAAAGCAACATGGAATTATAATGGTGAATTATGGCATGAAGCTCCCACAACAAAAGAAAGGAACCATTCAAACTATATCCAAATCTATTGATTATGAAGGCTTACCTTTTAGATGTCACATATATTTTCATACAATTCATTTGGTCAATGATTTTCCAAACATCAAGAGAAAGAAATGAAATACATAGTGGAAGAACGTAGGTTTATAAAATATAGTATATTAAGTTTTTTTTGAAAGTGAAGATGAAAGCAAAGTGAAAAATATGGTTCTAGAAACCCTTATTGAAATAGTTCCCTCTGGGGAGACAGAGGCTTCAAAATTTTATTAAAAAAAAACATGTAAATCTCGTGAAGGTTTTTTGGATGGGAATCCATTAATGTCTAATTTATAATGGGAAGGCTTGATAGATAGGCTTCAATTGTTGAATAATAAACCATGGGATGCTCTTGAACTTTTCATTCCTATCTTCCCTGATTTAGGGAAAGGAGGAGAAAGCATGATGGTTAGTAAAAAAATGAAATAAAAAATATAGGAGATAGAACCACTCAATGTGACCCTCAAATTATAAAATGAAAATGGTGTCGAAGGGTCTTAGTTATGTTTTGTCTTTTCACCATTTTATGGAACTATTGTTGTTGTTGTTGTTGTTGTTGTTGTTGTTTTGGGTTGTTTTATAGTAGTTTTTGTAGGAAATATTGTATTTTATGGTTTTTTATGACCATGCTTTTTTTCTTTTTGTAAAGGGTACGGTCCCTCTTCAAAACCAAAATTTACCATCATTAAAAAAAATTTAATCTTTTTGTATTGATCACTCCATTTAAATATAATCATTGATAGTTATCTTTTATATGATATGGCAAAACCTTATTGATTTATTATTTTTTTTGAATAATAATCATTGAATGTCCTTTAAATTTATATTGGCCTCCAACTGCATGGGTCACTTGTGGGATTTGGTTGAAATGGACTACCAACATTTCCTCAATTCATGTTAAGTTTTCAAGTTCTAGGAACACTCATATTGTTTGATGCTCAAAATCGATGATGGCCTATCTTTTTCCAACATATATTGTATACATGACCTTCATGTATTCGAGAAAAAAATTGTTATCTAATATACCTTTCTTGAAAAATATAGCACATGCTTTATGAAAGAAGATTGTCTAAAGCATGTTGAAAAATTATCTACATAGTAATTCAAATCTCTTCCGAGTATTCCATTGGTATTAGTTATATTTTCTTGTCATTCAATTTTTGAATCTTGTAGTCATCTTCTTATTTTAGGTTGTGATATTGTCTCTTCTTCAATAACATTATTTTGCATTTGCCTTATTTTATGTTGCAATACTGGCCCTTCTTTTATGTCATTACTTTTTGTATTATATACAACATTAACATCAATTGTATCTTAAACTCCACTATCTAGCATTTGAAGCACATGATCTATTGATATCGAGTTTGCTTCTTTAGAATTTATATCAACATCAATAATCGTTCGATGATAGTACCTTTGAGATGCTTCATGATGTAGTTATTGTTTTTATTTTCTTTCTTTCCTATTCAATTAATCTGACCACATTTGTCTTTTTAATCTTGTTCTCAACATATATTAATCATTTTGAGATGTTTATTAATGAATTGTTTTTATCTATCGATATATTTTCTCTTTTCAATTTCCAACTCTTCAATTAACACTTCAACCCTACATTATATAAAATTGACTATCATTATCTTTATTCCTCTATTTATAAATCTCTCATATATTATTTTCTTTATTTACGATATTATAATTACGATAACGAATATCAAATATATAATAGCTTTAATTGGTGTTAAGAGTTTTTATATCATAAAGATACCCTATAAATCTAATTTATAGATAGATGATGTCAAGGATTATGCCAATGACAACAAAACTTTTACTAATAATCAAAGGAGTTGATTGGTTGTGCACATTTTCATAGATTATAAGTAAACCTAAGAGAGCGAGCGCTCTAACAATGTACTCTTCCATAGATCATTATATTCGACTGTTATTGAGCAAGGCATATGGAATCCGAGTCTGGCTTTACATTTATTTTGTGTGCTACCTTTGAATAAAGTTTTCAGTTTAATAAAAAAACATTCTCCTTTGAGGTTAGATTTTTAATCCATGTGAAAGCTAGGAGGTTAGGGATTTTATTTTTCCGTCTAAAATAAGCAGTCACAATCGAGGCAATGAACGATCGCTTCGATATTCGAAAATGGCACATTGATATTTGCTTAAAACTTTTCATTGAAATATATATAACAGTCCCATCGAATTAGCTTAATTTTTTGTTTAATAAATGTTTAAAATCGTTTATTTCTTTTTAAAAAAATAATAAACCTGTATTTTAATTAATGTTTATTTCACGATAGATATCTTGAGGAATTAAGAATAGATATTTAACAGAATTAAAATTTTAATATATTATTATTGTTTGTTGGTTGTTTATTGTTATAGTGGTGAGAATTATTATTGATTGGGATTTTTATATCTAATTTATTAAAAAAGAAAAAAATAAAATTATGAATTTTAAAAATATAAATTTTTAATTTAATATTATTAATTATATATAAAAAATTAATATATTTTTTATTAATAACTTTTTAAGATCTAAAATAATTAAAACTTGACAAAAACTTCTCATACTATTTTATTAATATAATTTTTTTTTTAATAAATTCAAAATATATATATATTTAAATACCTTTTAATACAGGGCTTATTATGTGAGTTAAATATCGTTTCATATATTTTAATTTCATTGATATGGGAAATGATAATAATCTTTTTGATAATTAAACAAAGCAAATGACTTACAAAATGAAACTATTAAAAATAGTTAATGAAAAACATGTGCTTATAGTTTAAAAAGGAAAAACTTTTATTTAATTATCCCAACTATGTTATAAATGTCCATCAATTGAAAAACTATAAATTTAAATACTGTGATGTACAAAACAACTAACAAAAAGACAAACTAAAACATGATTTTAAAAACACAATTAAAATGTAATTATATTAATTATATGTTTTAAAGACAAATTATAATGTAATTGTAAAAAAAATATTAAAACATAATCATTAGACAAAAATATAATAAGAAATATATCACTCAAAGTAGTGCTCTTTATTGTGTATATATATATATAAATATATATAATCCATAATTTTAATTATATTGATTCTAACTTAATATAAACCCCTTCAATACTCTAATTTATATTATTATTTTTAAAATCATTATATATATATATATATATATATATATATATATATATATATATATATATATAATTTTTATGACAAAATCAATAAATATATAATTCTTTTGAAATAAGGTAGCTCATTTAAAGTATGTGTTAATATGAAAATAATATTTCATCATGTTATAGTCAAGACATATATATGAAATATGTATTGTAAAACAAGTATGTATTATGTCAAAATAAATATATCAATTAATCATATAACAATAATTAATATATAATCAATTAATATTAATACATATAAAAGGATACATTATATAGATCATAACATTACATAGAAAAATAATGTGTATAATATAAATCGTGACACTATAATATTAATAAACAATCTTAAATTTATCGACATGTATACACATGGTAATATGATTACGATGTAAATAACAAAAACACACTCAATAAACTTCAAATTTCACACGATGAAAGAGAAACATACTTCTAAAAACACTTATTTGTATATGTTTAAACATGTTCCGATAAAAGTGCTAATGCGGATCTCTATGTTAAATTTAACTTGTTAAATAGTCATGTTCTTATATTTTATTATATCATTATCATTAATGTCATATTTTATATATAGTATATTAATCTTCTAAGTTTACCAAGAAATTAAGGTTTGGTATCATCTCTTTTGATTAGTTTGTGTTGTACGTATTATCTTATGATTGATTGTCATATTTATAATTGGTTTCTCGTCACTATTTTTAATTGATTAACCAATTTCATATATATAGATTTTATCATAATAAATATTTTGTAGTTAAGTTATTATAAAATATTATCATAAATTACTTTCATTAATAAGTTTCATTATATTGTAATATTTTAAATAATTATTAAGTGAACAAGGGAAAGGAGTTGGGTTTGTATACATATGTCCATTATGAATTTATTTCAAACATATGTAATGTAGATTATATTATCTTCATACCATGTGTTAGTGTTTAGAATTGTACTTAAGAAATTCAGCCCTTCTTAAGCATAGATGCCCAAATGGTTTTACCCACTTCTTGTTGTAAAGTGTTCATCACAGGTCAAGTGTCCTATTAAATTGGTATTTACTAGCCTTTGGTCTATCAAAATTCAAGTTTAATTCATATCTAAGCACTTTAAGACCTTTGTTCTAATTGGCCTATCTTAGGCCCTTTGACTTAAATTCAAATTGGTAGGGATAATTTACACAGTAACACTTTAAATATGCCATGGACTTAGTTTGAAGAACAAACTCACCATGCTTGTCCCCATAGTAACATTCTAAATAGTTGATGTATGTAATATTTTCTTGCAAAGTTAATGGAAAATATTTATGGTTCTTACTATTTCCTATTGCTGAAGTGTAACAATGTGTTTTGAAAATATGGTTGACTAGATATTTAGTTTCATGCTTACTACTGATTGTCATTATAAGCATAGATCTAGATTATAAAACCCTTTCAACTTTATTTTAAAATATGTTGTTGAATAACTTGTCAGGGAACCCTAGGTTTATGGATTCAATGGGAAAGAGTATGTGATATTCTAGTTTTAGTGTATGTTTCTAGGGTTTCAGAATCATTTGAGTATTAACATTTCAATGGCACCAATGATTGCAAATTAATCCTGGTAGTTCCCACTAGCTTGGATTTGTGTTTTTCCACATCTTTTCAAAGAATAATGTCATTAATACTACAAGATACATTGTTGTTTGAAAACCAGTAGCACACCACACCCTTTATTACAATCATCTAACCATTCTAGCCTATATATCATATACCCTTTTCATACTATAAGTGTAACTTAATATTTAATTGCATAAAATCTTGCTTATATAACATGTGTTTGCATCTTATGCTTTGAAACAGAGTGTTATAGTTATCCATTTGAATCCTAGTGTTGAAGATTCTATAGAATGAATATTGTAGTCATATACCCATTTGTCTTCAATAGCTTTTATGTGATCTAGAGCATTTATTCGTTCTATTTAACAACTTTTCCTATGTGGATTAAATGAGTTTGGTTGTGACTAGGTCACATTTGTGTTCCTTTATGCCAATAATTTCCATGGAGGTTGAATTACAGAATATCTCCATATGAGCAAGCTACCCCGTATGTCCTCTCACCTTGTTTAGGTAGAGCCATAAGTATCAGGGAGCTGACCATACCCTTGGCCGACATCTCTCAATCATTTTCTCTGTTCAGCCCATTATTAATTCCAAACGTTACCCCAACTATAATTGCATATCATCAAGGTTTTCATCTTTATTTTCCATTTTATTCAAGTGTACAAGGTTGAGAGAAAGAGGTGTACAATTGGGAACCAACTCCTTGTTGGTGCCATTAATGGGGATTAAATTGAAGTCCTGGCTACTTGTGTTACCAAGGGACTCTTGTAAAAAATTATACCTATCTCATGTTTTGAAGTTATCTAATGTTATTTTTATACATTTGGACACTCTTGGCCATTGATTATGCATCAGTCCACTAACATACATGCCAAGAATTGAAATATTTGACAATTTGACTTTTCTTGAGTTTAATGCAAAGAGATATTAAAATTACATGTTGGAAGGTGCTTTCTCCCCTTTTGGATATAATTTTGAAAATGTTAGTGTCTTTAACTTTTATCTCATCATTAAATTTAGTAATTATGTTTTTATCATGTATCACAATCAATTTATTAACTGTTATATTCTAAAATTTTGATTATAGTGGTGACTCTAACTTTAACATCTGGTTTCAAAAAAATTTAGTGCCTAGTTTGAACATCATTGTTAACTTTTATCTTTGAGTATTTTATTTTTTGAAAATATGGAAGGATTGAGATCATCCTTCAAAGATGACTCATCTAAGCAACTTGTCTTGCCCCTATGTATTCATCAAAGAAGAGAGATGCAAGTTTGGAGGTTTGTTGAAGGGAAAGGTTCAACTACTAAGCAGTGTCTTGATTACCAAGATTTTGATAATCTTGAAATTTGTTTTGAACTTCCCATTATTGAGGACATTCATAACCTTTTAGTCATTATAAAACTCATAGTCCTACTTACTACCTAGATCCTAAGCCATTTGAATCCCCTCCTAAGCTTGATTCAATTATTTTCCACCTCATCCACCCCATCACATCCCTTTTCTAGTTATTCTTGATTCTCCAATCGAACCAACCATGATGCATAGGGACCCAGATGATAACAAATGTCTTGCATATTCCCAGATTCAGGCCTATAAAATTTGATGACATGGAAGGTTATCCAAATGATGTCCCAAATGAAGTAAGGAAATGTCTTCCAAAGTTTCAAGGGAACAATGTAGTGATTAGTTATCAACACTTGAGAGATTTTCAAAATATCATTGAATACTATGAGGTTGAGCATGATGATGTGAGATTTATGTTGTTTATGGACATCCTAGAAAAACATGCATAAGATTGGTTTAATTCTATACCCTATGGATGTATTGATTTATGGGAAGAAATGAAGAATGTTTTCAAAATTTAGTATGATGAAAAAGTTGATCTAAGACTCATTTTTGCTTAGTTTGAAAACATCAATAAGAACCCCAATGAGTCCATGCAAGACTTTAACACATGGTTCAACAAAGTTATGATGCAACTACCTAAGAGCATAAGGCCTAGTGATACATCATGCTTGATAAAATAATGTGATGCCTTTGATAAGAAGGTTACATATTACTTGTGGGACAAGGCTCCCTTGAATCTATATTTGGCATTAAATATGGAAATATGAATTGAGAAAAACATAAAGGATCTAGGAAATCCCATGAATAAGTGGCTTAATGTGAAGTTGGTCAATCCTAAGAAAACATAGTTCACCAAGAATGCTAATCTTGAGGAGATGGTTAAGAATCTGGCCTCCACTCTCAAAGAGATGTTATATCAGATTGCTAGTGGTAATAAGGGGGTCCCTCATGTCTCTACCATTCATGAGAGGGCTTCAAATTTGAATCAATCACAAAGGGGGCCTGATTTCTATAATCAAGATATGATAGAGGGAAGAGGCCTACACATGATTAAATAATAGATAGACATCAGAATAGGAGGGCTATGAAGTAAGTGATTGATCTATTAAATACAAAAATTAACGTGGTAGGTTGTGACATTGATGTTGATTGGTGTGACAAGTGATTCCTTATACATCCTTAATGTGATACAACTAGACTGATTAATGAGGATGCATATGAACTTGAGTCCACATCATCTGGTGATGATATTATGATGTTCAATTGTCAAAGTCCCCAAAGAAATATATTCATCTCCACATAATTGATGAGTGTTGTTACTATTGATCAATTTTGGAGTGCAGTATAGAAGGTACGTGTCCCAAATAATGAGTTTACTTATAAGGTTAATATGACTTAAGCATATGAATTACTTGTTCATGATTTTGACATTTTAAGATAAAAAATGATTAAAAATTATGATGGGTGAATTTCATTAATTGAGAATAATCAGTTGCTAATTAATGCAACAGTTGCTCAAGAGAAAGAATATTACTTGAGAAGTAGGCAACTAGTTTCCACTCCTCAAGACACTACCCATACAAATCCAAGGGTAGGGGATATAAGTAATGAAGCTAAAAAAATATGGTCGTAGCTAATACTTTGAAATGAGTACCCATTTGTAAAGTTATTAAGCCTAGAGGTACTCTGACTAATATTTAATTACCTTTGCTATCCAATATTTCTATGGTTGAAAATGATGTTAAACAAAATCCACATTTGAATGCTTCTACTAAGCATGTAAATCCACCCCATCCTACTCCACTTTAGACCTTACATGACTGAATTCTAGCTAAAGGTGTGTTACCCTTCCACCATATACTCCTCTTCCTCAATATAGTATATGTGATATGACCCAAGTGTTGAGCCAACTAAAAATCACCATGTTGCTTGTTGAATTATTAAGAATACCTAAGCATAAGAAGAGGGCATTTTAAAACTTGTAATTTGAAGAGAAGTTAGTTTCAAATGAAATTGAATTACTCAAAACATCCTCAAGAAGTGATGAATAACATGAAGAGGTTGTTGAATTTTCTCCAAAATTCTATTTGGGGACTACATTAGTAGAGAGTCAAGTGAATGTGGATCCATTTTATACAACCCTATTGATCAGTGATCTTATTGTCCATAATTACATGTTTGATTCTGACACTTCTTGTAATGTAATTCCCATAGTTATCTTAAATGATCTTATAGTTAATATTCTATCAACCTTTGGCATGTTTTATGCCATGAGATCATGAGAATTTGTATTTTTTGGACAAGTCAAGGGCTTGGTGGTGTAGTTGGCAGTGCATTCAAGTAAGTATTTGAATATAGATGTGGTAGTTATGAATTACTTACCTAAGTAGAGGATGTTATTATCATGTAATTAGGCTACTATTATGGTTGAAAGTGTACAAATAGACCTTTACTATGCCACCATTCCATTGCAGGGTAAGATGGTCAATATTTATATAGAGCTGAAGATGTTTCATATAATTGAAGATCCAAATCATGCTCAAAATAAAGTATTGTACTCAAACATTGGGCTTGGAAAATTCGTTGGGTATGTTTCAAACTAATTAATATCATATTGCTCTTGATATTGACCCTAATAGTGAAGGTGTAGTTTAGAATATGTGTATTGATGGGGCTTAATCCAATATTGGAAATAGAGCAGGAGTTGTATTGTATTCCCCAAATGGTAAGTGTTTCAATTTCTCTTTTCAATTGTTCTTTGAGTGCACTAATAATATTTTTGAGTATGAGGCACTCTTTCTTGTTTTATGGATTACCCATGAACATGGAATTAAAATATTGATTTCCAAGGGTGATTATGAACTAGTGGTAAATCAAGTATGTAATGCTTATGCTACGAAAAATAAAAGGCTGAAATAATAATAGAATGTTGTTTGGGAATTTGATTAGTTCTTTGATACATTCAACATTTTTTTATCATGATAGAGGTTTCAATGAAGAAGATAATAGAATTTCAGGGTTAGGTGATCAATTTGGCATTGTAAATACAAGCCCTCATTGTCAGTATCAAGTTAAGGTGTTTGTTAGGCCTTCAATCTGAAAAAAATTTAGAGGTTTTTGAGTTACAAAGCTAAGTTCCATGATCAGCTCATAGACTTAGAAACTATGGTTCAATTTTATAGTAGAAAAGAAACCTTGTTTGGGAAGGACATTATCTAGTTGAAGACAAGCATGCTCCATAGAGGAGTGGTAAGATTAGAATCATCTTTTGCTGGAGTAGATAGAATAAAGACTTGAGACTCATTTTAAAGGAGGTGACTAAGTGTAATTTGGGTTTGCATGAGAATCCAAGGAAGGTTTGGTTTGGTACTCACCTAAGTGTAGTTGATAAGAAGGATTACATATAGATGCTAAGAAAGTACCAAGATTATTTAACATGGTATTAGTATAAGTTAAAAGCATATAAGGAATACTTTTTCCAACATGTCATCCCATTGTAGATTTATATCTTGTACTTTAAGTAGAAACATAGACCTTTTAACCCCATCTTGGTCACTAAGATGTGAGATGAGTTAAAGAAGCTAAGGGATGGAAGTATCATTCAACCCATTAGGTATTCATCATGGGTTAAAAATTTAGTCCCTGTGAGAAATAAAAATGTGACATCCTCTTATGTGTGTATTTTTAAAATTTGAATAAAGCTTCTTTAAAATATAGTTGTCCCCTGCCCAATATAGACAACCTATCATAAAGTGGTATAGGATCAGAGATGTTTTCCACTTTAGATGACTTATCAGGATATAACCAAGTTATGGTAAAGGAATATGAGATAACCAAAACTACATTTACAATTCCTTAGGGTACGTATGTATATATGAGGATGTCTTTCAGGTTAATGAATATTGGTGTAACATTTTAACAATCTATGGATTTTGCTTTTATAGGGATGATTAATGAGTTTAGAGTTGTGTATCAAGATGATATTATTGTGTACTCCATGACTAGAGAAGAACATTTGGAGCATCTAGAGAAATTGTTGATCATATGCAAGGAGTTTGGTATTTTACTTAATCCAATGAAATACCACTTTGAAATACAAAAGGACAAGTTGTTGGGTCATATTGTGTCTAAGGATGGTTTCATGATTGACCTTGAGATGGTACAAGACATTAACAAAGTGCCTATCCCAAATTCCAAAAAATGGAATTCAGTCCTTCTTTGGACAATTGAATTTTGTAATAAGGTTTGTGTCCAACTTTGTAGAGATTACTCTACCTATTACTTCCATGTTGAAGAAGGACCAGACCATCAAGTGAGAGGAGATGGTCGTGCAAACATTCAATGAAATCAAAGGAGCTCTAAATTCTACCCCTATTTTGGCTAGCCTTGATTACACCAACACATTTGAAGAATTCTCTTTTGCATCATATAAAATTATTTCTATTGTCTTATTAAAAAATAATTAAGATTCTCATGAGCATCCAATAGCTTTGTTTAGCAAATCTATGTAATGTGTTTAACTAAATGATACCATCATGGAAAAACAAGATTTCACTTTCATGAAGGTTCTTAAAGTAATCCTTATATTCTGAGATCGATTATTGTTGCTTATGTCACACATGCCATGGTGAAGGACATATTGACTTAAACTAAAGTATCCAATAAGAGATCTAGTTGGGTCAACAAGTTGCAAGAGTATGAAATGGATATTTAGACCACTAAGTTACTATGAAGGATGGTTCTAGCCAATCTCATGGTTGAGACCAATCTATAATTCATTGAGGTAAATACTACTATTTTCAATGTTGATGATTACTTGAGTTAGTTTAACATGTCTCCATAGCATAAATACATTATCTATTACTTGTAAAATATAAATTATTCCCTGACATAGACAAGAATCAAAGGATGACTCATAATCTTGTTTCCCAAAAATAACTCTTAACTGAAAATACACTTGCATGAAAGAATTTGTACAGGGTTATCATAATATTCATGCTAGAATAATAAATTGATGACATGATTGAAGAATTTCATAATGGAGTATATGGTGACCAATTTTCACCTAAGGTTACAACTCATAAATGTTTGAGATCTAGTTATTTGTGGCGTTCACTATTCAAAGATGCTACTCATAAAGTTAGAAAGTGTGAGATGTATCAGCACTTTGATGGGAGGATGAAAGCTTTAAATTCTATTTCTTTTCATTTTGTGATGATTGAAGGCCATTTAGACAGTGGGGAAAGGATTTCATTAGAGAATTTATTGATTCATCAAGTGCTGGATATAGATGGATACTAGTTATAACTAAATACTTCACAAAATGGGTTTAGATAGTCCCTATAAAGAAAGTTGTACACTAGGTGGTTATGTATTTTTTGTTAAATTAGATTATTTGTAGATTTCTTGTGCCTATGAAAGTTATTACTTATAATTCCATGATTTTCAAATCTAAACCTTTAGTGGCATTATGAAAAGAGTATAGGATTGAATTGACCTATGATTCCAATTAAAACACTCAGGGAAATGGGTAAACAAAATCTAATAACAAGAACTTTCTCCAAATCATTAGATGAACATTAGAATAAAATAATATGAAGTGGGGTGAATAGCTAAAGTTTGCTTTGTGGGCTAACAGGATCACACCTAATAGAGCTACAAGCAAAAGCCTTTTTGAGCTTGTCTATGGATCTCAAATAGTTTTGCTAATGAATTTACAATTACGAACTTATCAACTCATGCAACAACTAGAAGATGATGAGTAAATAAACCATTATGAAAGTAGGATGAACTAGATTATTGAGCTTGATGAAATTAGAAGACAAGCTAGTGAAAGAAACATCAATTTCAAGGAAAAGCTAAAAATTATATTTGATAAGAAGATCACTCTAATAACCTTCCAAGTAGGTGATCTGGTTCTACTTTAGGAAAACATACATGGGGATAAAGGTATGCATGGAAATTTTGATGCCATTGGATGGGTCCCTATTCCATTGACTATCAAATTGGGGAACATAGTTTCTTCTTCATAGATATGGATGGTGAAATACTAGAACTACTAGTCAATGGTAGACATCTGAAACACTTCCTTGATTGAGTCTGCAACTATGTACATAATTTTATAGTGCATAGTCTTGTTATTTTGTTGATTTGTTACCCCTTTACTTTGAGCCTTGTTTGTATAGTTTCTTTTCATGTTTTTATTGTGTGTTCATTTTTAGGTCTTCCTAATCTATTTTTGTTAGTTTTCTATGTTTTGTTTAGTATTCATGGGTGTTTTATAATAAATTGATTAAGTGTTGACTCTTGGACCTAATGGATTGGCACCTGGTCTCACATTTTGGGGTTATTTACATACCTAAAGGGGTGTACATCTTTGGGTAAGATCTAGTATTAGTGCCTAAAATTTCATTAAAGTAACTAAGCCCTTATTAAGCATAGATGCATAATTTATTTATCCCACTTCCTATATTCAAGTTTTTATCATAGTTCAAGTATCCTGTTAATTTGGTCTTTACTAGCCTTTGGTCTATAAAAATCAAGGTTTAATTCATATCTAAGCACTTTAAGACCCTCGTTCCAATTTCCATAGCTTAGGGCATTTGATTTAAATTAAAATTGGCAGGAGAAATTTATGTGGGAATACTTTAATTTGAATTTTATACTAAGGTTTGGTCATCTTTATTAACATGACCAAACCTTAGTCTAAAATCTGTATTTGCTCCCCTTTATTTCTCATGGCCCTTGGTCCTTTTATCTATTTGGTCTAGCTAATGATTGATAGTATTGTTATAAACATAGTTCAAAGTCCTATCATAAAGCTCCTATCATACTTTTTAATGTAATAAAATCTTAGGCCAAGATTTTATACAAAGTTCTTTGTTCCCTAGTCTTTGGCTTAATTATTTTCCTTGTTAGACTTGAACTAATCATGTTTGACCTAATGGATCATGATTGAATGATATGCATTAAATCTAGGAGAGTTGATTTAATGATGCATGATCAAAGCTGAAAAGTCAAAGGGACTCAGGATAAGCATGAATGTGCCAAGTTTCAAGCTCATAGGGAAAGATTAAAAGTTTGAGTATGTTCCCATTGATTGATGGTACATGGAAAGGCATATAGATCCTGATTAATGGTGTGTAATAAGTCAATATTTCAATAAATCAACTAGATGAGTGAGAAGGTGATAAGTGTCACCATCATGAGAACCCTATTAATAGATCTAATGATGAGTAGGGGTTAACAAGTTAAATATCATTTAGAGAGATGAAAGAAGGATAAATGTCAAACTTTTAATGAGCAACCAATAAAATCAATGGTTCATAATCGATTGTCCAACACATTGACGGTACGAATGAGAGCAAAATTTTCAAAGGGTCCAGGTCAAATGTAGTAGTGATATGTGTCATAACCATGATGAGCTAGATATAAATCAATGGCCGACATTAATCCTTAGTTTAAAAGGATCAATAAAGTGAGTTTAACCAAGAAAATGAGATTAATGACATGAGACGAAGGTGGACAAGTTAATAAGGCTTAGGATAAATATAAAATTGAAAAGTGTCAAGCCCACAACTCATGATTAAAGCTCAAGTGTATTTTGAGGATCCAATGGTATGAGGAAATTATTGATAATTAAATAGGGCCAAAGATATAATGAGAGGTTTTCATGTGGTGCTATAGTGTCTAAGAAATGAAAATAACACAATGAACCCATAGAGATTCTATGTGGTGGGATCTCGAAGGCCCATGTTGAGATCAATGGTTCAAAATGAAGTCAATACTTAGAGTCTTCTTAAAGGATCAATGGTGCATATTTGATCTGGCTTAAAGATGGCATGAGAATGTGAGACATGTTTGGATTGATCCAATTAAGTGGATTAGTCACTTTTTAGCCCCATGAGTGAGTAATTGGACCTGATGTTGAGTGCCACATGTCAATATGTGGAAAAATTTAGCTTAGGATCTAAAATTGAAGGGTCCTTCATGGATGAGTAAGAAATCACATCATATAAGAGAGTCTATGAGACATTATAAAGCATACTTTATAGATTGACCATGGATCATTTTTTACCTCTATCACAACTAGATCATTCTAATACAATCATCACAAGGTAATGTGCTCTCTTTTCCATGCACAAGAGGAAAGGTAGTTGTCTAGGTAGTTCCAACTGTGAAAAGAAGTGATCAAGGGCCTCTCCAAGTAGTTACACATGAAGATGAAGTTTGTTTAGCCTCCACCACAAAAATTCACCTTCTATATTATCTAAAAGGGCATCTCCAATCACAAAATCAAAGGGTTTATTGCAAATCTTCATCATTCATTGTAGAGGAAGTTAGAGAAATGATTTTTCTTGCAAATGGATGAAAATTTTAGGCATGAAAAGGAATATTTTCTAGTTAGAAGCATATTGGAAAATTTTGGAGGGTTTTTTACAAATTGCAACTGACATTCCCATATTTTAATAGGGTGAAAATTTTATAAATATGTGGCTTTTATCTATTATCAAGGTTGTTGTTGGTTATTCATTTTCTTTAAGTCTAAGTTATTTTTAAAAAATTGGGATCAATTGTTGTGTATGGATATTTTCTCCCTTGATAAGGTGGTTGTAAGTGTAAAATGATTAGTAAGATATGAGAGCATGTTTATGTTTCCCTTGTTAAAAGATCAAACTCACCATGCTTGTCCCCATGGAAACATTCTGAAGAATTGATGTATGTAACATTTTCTTGCAATGCTAATGGAAAATATTTGTGGTTATTATTATTTATTTTTAATGAAGTGCAATAATGTGTTTACCAAATATTGTTAAATATATATTAAGTTCCATGCTCACTACTAGTTGTCATTTTAAGCATAAATCTGAATCATAAAACCCTTTATACATTATTTTAGAATATATTTGTGAATCATTTTCTAGGCCACCCTAGGTTTATCGATTCAATGGGAAAGAGTATGTGAGATTCTAGTTTCTATGTATGTTTCTATTGTTTCAAAATTATTTAAATATTTACATTTCAATGGAACCAATGATGGGAAATTACTCCTAGTAGTTCCCACTATCTTGGATTTGATTTTTTTCTACATCTTTTCAAAGAATAAAGTCATGAATGTTAAAAGATACCCTATTGTTTGAAAACCACCAACACACCACACTCTTACAATAGTTAGCTATCCAACCCTATCCTACCTTGAAAATAATACACCCTTTTCATACTATAAGTGTTATTTACCTTGAAAATGCATAGAATCTTGCCCATATAACATGTTTAATGTGTGTATTTTCATAGCATAGTAATTTATAATATTTTAGGATTCATTACGTAGACTTGAGTCATACTCTAGACCCATTTTTATGAGGTGGTCAATACTCTTTGACCAATCACTCATTGTAATGGTCCACATTAGCACTCACCTAGATGCAATGAGTGTTAATGTGGACCGTTCACATGAGTGATTGGTAAAAGAGTATTGACCACCTCATAAAAATGGGTTATGAATATGACTCAAATATACGTAGTGAATCTTGAAATTTTATAAATATATAACATGTGTTTACATATTTTGATTTGAAGTATAGTGTTGCAATTTTCTATTTGACCCATGTTGCTGAAGATTCTATAGAATGAAGACTAGATTCATATACCCATCTATCTTCATTGTATTTTATGTAATCTAAATCATTTGTTCATTCTTTGTTACAACCTTTACCAAGTGGATTCATCGAGCTAGGTATGCCTTGGTCACATTTGTGTTCCCTTGTGCTGATAATCCCCATGGAGGTTAAATTGCATAATCTCTCCATGTGATCAAGCTACCCTATAGGAACTCTCACCTTATTTCATGCAAATCTATAAATAGCATGGAGTTGACCATACTGGTCGGTCAGTGCTTCTCAGTCATTTTCTCTATTTATCCCATTCTTGATGCCAAACCCTCCTCTAGATATAATGACATATCATCAAGTTTGCAAGGTTGAGAAAAAGAGGTGTACAACTGGGAACCAAAACCATGTATTAAAATTCAACCTTAGAATAAGTTACAATGCACATTATTATGAATGACCTAAAATATGGTGGTAAATGGTTTACATTTTACTATGATATCCAATGATATTGGTTTAAATACCTAGCATAGAATATTGTCAAATAATCTTATGATTTTATTTTATTTTTAATAATATCTATAGTTAAACATAATTTTTGTATGAATACATGCATATATACATACATATTAAATGTTTATCTATTTATCATCAAGACACGATTAACTCTTATTCTTTAAAATTATTTGACATTACTGAATAAAGAGAGATTTTTGTATATATTTTATTTAGTAGATAAATGTTCCTTTTCAAAGGAATTTAATTATGCATTAATAATCAAAGCAAAGTATCTAGGATCTATGTCATTTATAAAATTTATATCATGTAATGTATCATATAAGATATCCTTGTATATGTTTGTTTTATTTAGTCGTTTATGGATACAACTATTAACTTTGGTATTCACTATAAAATAACACTATCATACTTCATTATGGTTCATTGGTCTTGTGGGAGGTAGAGGTGGAGGAGGAGAAATATTTTGACTTCCTCCATTTTGCCTAGTGTGGTAGTGCACTTAACATCTTCATGTAGTGACAACATGAAACATGGTATCCAATATAAGTCTAGCATGAATAATGGGGTTAGGATAATTGTTATCAAAACATTTATCCTTTTTAAACATTTAGAGATAAGGGATAAGGAACAAAAGGTGTCGTGCATTCCCCTTAGTTCTTAGTACTATCTCGAATCAATTTAGATTTAATATTTAGATAATATTAATTAAAAGATGCTAAATTATATTCTTCATTAAATTTAGCCTTAACATTTTTTCATATGTTTTTGACCTTGACACATTTATAAAATATAATATGTGACTCAGGAAATAAACATTTAATGATTAAAAAAATGGCTTGAGTTAAAAGCAAAAAATAATTATATGCATCTATCACAACGATGATTAATATATTAAACAAGGGAAATTATAAATCAATCCTAAAAATAAGTCATATATATACAAATATGAGGTAAAAACCCCTAAGGGCAAGATTAAAGTTTGGCATGCTAATTTAAAGTTTGGGGACACAAATAAGTTTTACAATATTTTTTATTTAGTGTACTTGATAATATTATCATTTTTTAATAAATTCCTAAATTATAATGCATCTAAACACTACATTATAATATATTTTAATAATTATACTTTTCTATTTATAGAAATACAAGAATTGATAGGATACATAACTTGTTTTGTGATTCTTTAGGTCTGAAACTATGTGCAAGCTATAGAATGGTTATAAACTAGATCAAGAGCCATTTAGATCTAGAAACTAATTATTTGGACATGTCTAGACAAATATAGAAAAAAATGTAGCTTACATCAGTCATAGCTATCAGAACTCTATTAGAATCATTCATATAATTTGTGAGGTCAATATGCTTCCTTATAAACTACTATTATTTTCTATATCAAGATGTCATTTTATGCAAACATCTAAAATATTGTATTTGTCACTTCAAAACCTTAGCTTTAGTTCTGACATTAAGTGTCTACAAACAAAAATAAATGAATGAAATGGATTGATCTCACCCCAACTTCCTCGCTCCCTATGCTATGTGATTGACCACTCTATAATGTCTCCAATACTCTTGAAAGGGTCTCAAATCACATGTATATATTCCAATTAAGTTTATTTTTGAAATAGTGATCATTTGGTATGGATGTCGTGCTCAATCTAGATTTTGAAATAGTGATCATTTGGTATGGATGTCATGCTCGATCTAGATTTTAACACATGAAAATGTGAAATTTTGATTTGCCTAGAGTGCTTCAGACATGGTTAGGACTTTTCCTTTTAATTTATTTTGATATTAGAGAGTTTTAAGGTTTTTTTTCTTCTTCTAAATGTGAATCTTTTTTTATATGTAATTTAGATGTATGATTGATAATTTATAGATAAAATTAGGCTTAGTAATTTTATGTACAAAGAGATCAATATCTGGTTAAAATTCTCATGTATTTGACATGTGAAACATATAAGTTAAACAATTGGAATTATTTGGACATTTTAAATGATAGTTAAAGGGTTACCAAACATATCTCGTGTATGTGGTCAAGTCCAGTAGTCACATTCATCTAAGTACAATTGGAGATTTCTAGAAAAGAATAATAGTGATCTAATTATTATGAGAAATTTTGATTAAAATAATATTTGGATTAGGTACATACTAGATAAATAGTATAATCAAATAATATAAAATTGAGATAAAAGAATCTTGTAAAATGAAAATAAATAGGAGAAAAGAATGTACAAAATATATGTTTATAAACAAGTTTCATACAGAAAATATATAATAAGAAAAAAATATATGATAAGAATGACATTTTGAAATATAATACCAAACTAAATAGTGTTTACATAATCCATGACCTTGATTCATAGTACATCCGTGCTTGCAAAATTTATTTAATGAAGATATTTGTAGAACCATTGACCTATAAATAAACACCATTTTACACATCAATTGTCCATCCTATTGTTTTTCCATTCGTTCCACATATGTTTCCATTTTTGTCGCCTTTAACATTTCTATAATTACCACCATGGACCAAACTACCCTGATGACTACATAATCAACCTAAATCACCTATGTGAGTGTGACACAAAACAATGATCACCCATTTGACATTCACATCCACCGCAACTCCATCTCCCCTTTTTCTAATTTCATGTTCATTCGGGCCACCCCTATACCAAAATGTTTCTTTGTATTTATTTCTACCTCATTTTGGCATCCTTCCCCGGCCATCCTCACAAGAAATTTGTCTCTTTTAGCCAATTTTTTGCCATGTTTTTATCCAGTACTGGATTTAAGCAATCTGTATGAGATTTTAGAGAAATAAAATAAGTGTGTCAAAACTATATTTTCTTTAGAAAGATTTCAATGTGTAAATATTTTACAGCTTATACAAGAATTTATCTATTACGAGTAAGAGACACTCGTCACATATATTAAAGGTCTTCGAAGGTTTTAAAATCAATAAGGTATCGAGTTTATATTTTTCTGTGAGGGAGAAGATGTTGACATTATAAATCCACTACTTCCATAACTTTTAACAAACCACATCGAAACTTGGTCATAACACATTTTTTTTCCAATACTAGACTAATCGTTCTATCTTGAAGGTGTACGAGAATATTTACTCTTCTAGGGCAAACTATTTAAAGTATTATGAACTTTACTATTAGAACTTTGCGAAATAAAATGGACAAAAAGTAAGAAAGGTTAAAAATATGTGAGTTTTGGAATTAATTGTTTAGTTGTTCCACACTCAAAGTGACATATCAGTCTTTTATTTGACATCTCTACAACGTGTTTCTATGTAATTCATGGTATGAAAGCAAAGTTTTTATTTGTATTTTTTAATTCTATATGATAGAATTGGATTTTATTTTACAATTTCAATCTAGAATCTATAATATTATACGATTGTTGTATAAATAGTACATTATTTATATACAAACTTACTCTTTATAATATTATTTATACTAAAATATGTTGTGTCAGAGCCTTTTTATTATTAAATATAGTTATACTATATGATTGTTGTATAAGTAGAAAATCACTTATATATACATTTATTCTTGTATAATTAGAAAATCACTTATCTATACATTTAATCTTGGTAATATTATTCATATTAAATTACAGTGTACCAGACCCTTTTATTGCTTAATACAGTAGTAAATTAGATTGATCTATTTAACACAATGAGGGGCTGATAATATTTAAACATAAAAAGGTATGGGTAGGTTAAAACAATGTATTTTAAAATGGTTCATTTTTATTAATAATTTATGTTTTTTAATATTATTTTCTAAAATTTAGCTTTTAAATAGTTCAAAGTGAATGAATGTTGATATCTAGAAAAAATTATTTTTTAATTAGAAAAGTGCATGTGTATTAATAACATTACAAAAAAATGACATCGATATTATAAAAAAAAAATGTAAAATTAATATTTTAAAACTTAAATTATATATCAAAATAAATATTGAGAAAGCAATCAAATCATAACATCAAAAAATAAATTATATTGTAAAAGTCATATGTTTTATCCAATGTAAAAAAATTCAAAACATAAATGAAAAATAAAGAAACCAAGACCATTATGAATAAATAAGCATGGTATCTGGAGGATGTGGAGAATGGTAACTATATATCTTCCTCCATAAGAATTAGTGCCCAAAGCATCTTCAATATCAGATATGAGCTTCAACACATCTACTTTTTATTTTTATTTAGTATCATCTAACTATTGAGAGGGAGAGATAATTTTATCCAACTAAATAAATTTATTTTGAGGAGGAGCCCCATGACGACTATAACTACATTTCCCAAGATGATAAAAAATGCCACCCCCATTATAAGGTGAGAGCCATTGTTGACGATGAGACACTTTGCCTACTTTGCAAACATGAACAGCAAAATCATTAAATTTAATGTTAAAATGTAGATTACTGATGTAGGATATATGGAGGTTCATGTCTTATAGTATAAGAAAAACTTTACTAATTTTTCAAAAGGGTCTTTATGAACTTAAACTTCAATCTAAATCTAAACATTAGAAATAATATTAAAAAAATTTGTCAAAAAAAAAACAATCTATAACTTTATTATTAAAAATAATATAAGTTTTATCTTTTCATATTTAAAAAATAAATTTATATAAAAAATTAATTGAAATATATATTTTTTTTAATATCCATTTTTAAATTGATTTAACATGTAAAAAAATAAAGAGTAATTATTTTAAAATTTATCTTATATTATTTTCAGAATCATAACTTTTAAATGGTTCAAATTATGTGAATGTTGACATCTTAAAAAATAATTTAATTTCCATCATTATTATATATTTCTATTTTTCTATTCCTAATCAATTTTATGACTAATTATAACTAACATATTGTATTGCTTTAAATACTGATGTAATAATTTTTTTTCTCAATAAAAAAATGATAGATTTTACTCTTCATCTTTGGACATGTTCAGTAATTAAAAGTGGTAGGTCCTATATATGATGTGGAGGTTTTGATTTATTACAATAATGGTTTGAAGGAAGATTAAGGAGATTGGAGACAAATAATAAATCCATAGTCTTTACCTAATATAATTATTACCCTAACCAAAATATCTCCTGACCATCATATTTATTTTTTTCTATTTCTCAAACACCTCCAATATAAATTAAATGGGTTTGGGTATAGGATTCATCCAACTATACTAAATTTATATGTATGTCATTTAACAATAATTTTTCAAATTGAAATTAGTTCTTTAGACCCATCAATATATTTCACATATTTATGGTATGAGAAATTCACTCAAAAACTCATTTATTTATACAAAATATTTTTAATCATATTTCTATTTACCACTTTTCAAATATACATATATTATTCAAAATAAACCACATTTATGTTAAAAAGAGTATCCCTAAAGATTCCAAAAAAGTAATAGATAACAAGGAATACTCCCTAGCCAGGACTGAAGCACCATCAATCCAAGTCATTTTTTCCTATTATCATATGTAAAATATTATAACACAAGTTGCCATTCAAATTAAAGTAGAACTACTGAAAACATACAAATGACAAGGAAAATTACATGCTATTTGATCCCAATTATAATATTGGAAATGTAACAAGTATTCACCCACCTAATAAAGTATGGTTAAGGTAACCCATTTATTCAATTCTTTTTTTAAAAAAAGCCTAGTGTAAAAAGGGAAGCTAAAGTTTCAAAGTTAAGGAGACAAAACTTTGGACCTACGCATACAATAGGATCCTAATATTTCATACAATAATGATATATGTAAAAGTGAAATAGTTTGTGACAAAAAAATCATGCCCAAATTATAGAGACACTATACAAAATAGTTCAAATAATTATAGCTAAAGTAGGCATCTTCTTATATTATGACCATATTTGGTAACCTTGG
Organism: Torreya grandis; assembly: GCA_037957365.1. NCBI lineage: Eukaryota > Viridiplantae > Streptophyta > Pinopsida > Cupressales > Taxaceae > Torreya > Torreya grandis. The sequence goes on from JARHVA010007150.1 coordinate 513,852, forward strand.
TGGCCACATAATTATAATGGACCAACTTCCATTTTAATCTTGAACATTAAACTAGTTTAATGTATAGAATGCCTCATTATTGGTTGGGCTCACAGAGGTATTGTAACATTAGTTTGAGTTTAGCTTGTGATCATATTCGTAATAAAAATAATGACACTAGTCAAAGTGCTATATTTTTTATAGAGGGGCATATATATATATATATATATATATATATATATAGAGAGAGAGAGAGAGAGAGAGAGAGAGAGGGGGGGAGGGGGGAATGACTCATGACCCTTTACGGAACTATAAATTCCTTTTGAGGATATTATATTTATATAAATACATGGTGATATTTTTATGGGATTTGGTGGGTACATAGATGCATAGTTATATAATGTGATTGCAACCACTCTACTTATCGATAGAGGGAGGCATGACCTTGGTAACCTTGTGGTTATATCTTTTGATGATTACTATTTAATTTTTATAGATCATTTATCTTTGAAATATAATTCTAAAATTATTCTAGGGCACTATAAATTCATCTATAATTATCAATTTATTATCTCCTTTATAAATATTTGGAATTTCTTGTACTTATTGATAAAATTTCAAATCATCAATTATAAATTACACTTACTCTATTCACTCAATATATGTTACATCTAATTCACCTCTCAACCTAATAAATTAATGAAAATTAACACAAAATATTCATAATAATAACCCTTACAATTTTTTTGGTTAAAATTTTATTTAATTCTTGAATTGTAATCACCCACATATACTCATACGATAACCTCAAGGTTATGGAGTCCTTCATTTAATTTTAATATTTTCTTTCTAATCCATTAATGTGTTTTATTATTAATTACCTTCTAACAAAATATATTGTGTTAGGTTCAAGTGCTTTCTATGTTCACATCTATTGGGTTTTCAATCTCTAAGTCCATATCATCTTTCACCCTTTACAATGTCCATACAGAGTGCCAAAAGTGGAACTTTCATATTGATAGAGTCATATGGTCAAAAGGTTCCTCACAGTTTGCAATCCATTACTTTACAGTTAATGAATCTATTGGATTTTTTTATATCAGCATCGTATTTATTTTATGTTCACATGTTTGCCATACACAATGAATAAACATCATGCAATTACATTATTATTTGTGTCTAATTCTTCTCACGTCAATATTCTAATAAATATTCTATTAACTTTGTTGTTAATCCATTATTCGTCCTAATATTACCCTCCTCATGATAGGAGCAACCACAGTCTAAAGTAATCTTGCATTGTAAAAAAGAGCTTGCATTCGTCTTTCCATTGTTTGCTTTGCTTTGTCTCAATTTTGATATGTTTGTGTGTTTAGAGGAAGTTCTTTGTTTCTATGCTAGTGATCCTTTTTATTGGCATGTTTTTTGGTGGCATCACACTTGTACTTCAACATTCATCTCGATGTGATCGGTTTCCTTATGATTTCAATGCAAGATTTCATTTTTGTGTTAACATAATTGGGTATTGGACAAACGAATCACTCATTGCTCTTGAAATCAGGCACCATTACCCCGATTTAGTCTTGTGGAGTTCTATTGATATACAACACTTCGAATAAGACTCTATATTCTGATTTGGCCTTTCAGTGACTTCGTAGCACTTAACTACATGCTAATCAGGCTTCATATAGTTATTTGGTCTTGTTGTGAATTAGGCCGAAGTTCTTTTGCTATTCGGGTTCTTATTCCTTACTAGAACTAAGATTATTTTTCTTTTATTGGCTCTTTTATATTCGGGTTTAAGAATCCCAATTGAGTCTTGAACAGCCTTAGGGGTCTTCAGTTGTAATCAACAGTTCAATGCCTACAGACGTATTCATTTCATTCAAGTCTTTACACAGTGATAGCCAGGAAGCAAAAGTTTTACTACCTCTTTTACTTGCACTCAATACTGCCTGGGGATTTAATCCCTTAAGAGCCTAGACCGAGACAAGGTTTATTATCAGTGTTTGTGGGAGTAAAAATCCAAGACAGTGTTCCAACAGGGCAAGGTTTCAAAGTAGTTTTGTGCGGGTCCTGTTACGTGAGTAGGTTTTGAAGCTCGTCATGTAATTTCCTCACTTCTTATCACCACTACAAAGCCTGACTAGGGCATGTCCATTCCTGAACACAGTTTTATCACCCATGAAGAAATCCGACAGGGTCTTGGGGAATATATAAAAAATAGAAAAAACCTTACTGTGCATTAACAATGCATGAAGAACTCCACATAACCCAAATGGGTTGTGAAAGATAGAAAGAATTCATTTTTTAATATTTTGACTCTCAAGATACCGATTAAAATGATTTGAAAAGTCATGGATAGAATTTGAAGCATATGCAGGAGATGAAAAGACATTTGGAGAAGATCATGCGCCCCACACATTTGGATTTAAAATAACTATAACTCTGAGTTAGTTGGCTCGGTTGGAAATGAACGAAATTATCATGTTCTGTATTTTTGCTTGGTTTGAGTAATGTGTAACTACAAATTTAAAGGCAAAAGTTCTCTATAGGACAATAGATGTAGTATAAAGTTTCATCTATGCCTTCTATTGTTGAATAAACTCGATTATGGCATAAATCAAATTTGACTTTTACTGTGATTATGTCTGTAAATTTAAATCTCTTAAGACTATATGTCAATTATTTGACAAAATGTTTGTGTGTCAATTTAGATGTGTAAACCTTGCAACACAAGAATTTATGGCATATTTGGAATTAGTCTCTCTTCTTCATTCTTGCACCAAGTGATATCATAATAAGGTAGTGTCTTTGCGTTTAAGGTTGTAAAAAATACTCAATGTGTGAGCAGGCTATAAGAGAGAACTTTGCATGAAGATTCTAAGTTGTTGAGAAGCTTGCATAGGTGGCTACGGGTGTGTGAAGTCCTACAAGTTTGAGGGACTTTGTGAGAGGCTCAATTTTGATTTTGTTTTAGGATATGAAAAAGGATCCTGGTGATTTGTTGTATGAGATGTCACAAAAGAGAAGGGATTATGAGATGTGTGAGTTGATAGATATGTTTAAAATGTATGTTTTCACAAAGTGATGATATTACAATTGTGTGTGATGGTGATGATGGGCTTTTTATCCCTACATGCATGAATAGAAGATTTGGATAGAGTCCAATCATGTAGATAAAAAGAGACCAGTAGATAAAATAGATCAATCAAGGTTGTGGTGGATAAAATGGGTAAATATTTGAATGATATTACTTTTTTTTTATGGAGAATAAAATTCTTAAGAGCTCATGATATGGATATTTGAGAAAGAGATATGTTTTGAGCCTAAGAATATTGTTGATCCCATGAGGGTGAAGCCTTTATGCATGTGGTTGAGTGGAGTTGTAGAAATGTTTTGGAAATATATCCAAGATATGAGACAAAGGAAAGGTACATTGAAGGTGTGTGAGTGGTAACATTTGGTTTCCAAGATGTTGGGTAGATTTGTGAATCCAAAATTACAACTGAGATGGTTTATGAAGCTTCATATGAAGAGTCTTGAGAACATTTATGAGAAGTATATTACCGAGGGAGGAAATATAGATAGGGATTTTTCATGTGAGTAGCCAAACATTAGTTATAGAATTAACATGGATGTGGATAGGTTCATGAAAGAGTAGGTTATCTTGGAAGGAAATAAGGAGAGGCTTCTTTATGTAGAGCGTAATGGTGATTTTTAAAACAATAATGTGTTTGAGATTTGTGATCAGCTCGTGGGTGATGATGTCCTCATGAAGAATGATGCATAGGTCATGTATTATTCACTAAAAGTTGGAGACACATTGTGTGATTTTGGGAAAGCAATTGTGAAGACCCATGAGTGGGAAGATTCTGATTTTTTCTTAGTTCATGATGGCAATGAGCTTGCCAATTTTAAATTTGATGGTAGTAAGGTCAACAACAACTAATGCATGATACATATTTCAATGACTGAAATAATTAATTAGAAGGAATATTTCATCCATGTATAGTTGTAAGTAGAAGAAGATTGCATCCATCTAGAGTTGCAAGTGAGTGAAGAGAGCAGCCAAGTAGAGTTGCAAGTTTCCATGGTGTAAATATTGGAGGACATTGTTGTAAAAAAAAATACACACAATGAGGATATAGTGAATTTTTGGTCATGTAAATAAGTTGAAAATATAGATATGGATGAGGTAAAATAATCATGAGTGTTTTTGAGAATGGCCATTGGAAACCCATACAAAGAGTGAAAAATGTGATAAGCATGCAAGCGGTAAGGAGGATTTAGACAACATATGATTGGGGCATTATGGAGTAATGGATGATTTTTTTTTTATGTAACTCTTGTTTTAACTAATGTGTTGGTGAAATGTGTAGATCTAGCTATGGATAGAGAATTGATAAAGATAATTAATTCTGATGCAATCCAGCATGCTCATATATATGAGAGGTAAAGTGAATAAGTTGAGTAGGTGAATGCTATAAAAAAAGCATATAGAGAAATTTTTGGTGATGTTGTTCCATCCATAGAATAATGTCTTCAAGCTAATTTGGAGATAAGAAACCATGATATGTCATGGGAACAATTTGTTTCTCAAGGAGATATGTAGGTGGAGGATATTTTCAACCATGAGTGGAAGGAGAGTTGTCCCTAGAATAGTTGAATGATGATGGAGAAGGATTTGAAAAACTTAAGCTTAACACTAATGAAGCTTATAGCATGGAGATAGATGAGAGAGTACAACTTAGTTTGAGATCAACCATGTAATGTATGGAAGAACCTGATGATTTAAGTATGGATAGTGGGTTTCTTTAGCTCACCAAATGGAAGGAGTTGATAATTGTAATGCAAACCAAGCATGTGGTGTAGGTTCTAAATTTGTAGATAAGATGGAAAGATTGATTGCTATAAAAATGCATAAAATGAAGGATGAGAAGGTAGGAACTCTCCTTAGAGTGATTCTTGATGATATGAGCTATTATTTGGATGCCCAAACAAATGTCGAATAAGTTATGTTGTTATTATGAGTGATAGATGAAATTGTAGCCATGAGAGAGCAACTGCAAAGGGTGGTTAGGGATGTTGTGAATTATCCAAAAACTAGTTGGTCAAGGTGTGATCCAATTCAAGTGACCTTTAGGAGGAGGTGGTCTGTATATGGCATGTTTGAGCCCACATAGGAGAATGAAATGCATAATCTAGCATCTCGGTGGTGGTGGATCGATGAGAGTGGGTTTCAGCCCACATATGAGTTGATTGAGAGTTTATTATGCTTGGGTGAGGAATGATCATCTATGTTGGGTCAAAGCCCGCAAAGGAGAGATATTATGGTGGGTGGTCAAATCCTACAAAGAATGAGAGAAAGAGCAAGAATGTAAAGAGATGAAAAGAGAAACCAACATGTATAAACTAAAAATGTCGTATAAAAAATAAAAACATTCAACTGATTTATTTGATATGTTGGAAGAGGATGCCATGATCAGTTTGCATTATGACCAAAATAATAGCTTTGATACATGTCCATCCATATGAGCCAGAGATCACAATTTTGAATCTTGGATATTTAATGTCGAGAATTAAAAATAGTGTACATTCATATTTCCATTGTTTTCTTTACATTCTCTTGTTTTCAATGTTTTTGTGTTTGAAGGAATTTCTTGGTTTTTGTGCCAATAATTCTATTAATTGGTATATTCTTTTGATGACATCACACTTGTACTTCAACATTCATCTTGAAGTAATCAATTTCCTTATGTTTTGAATGCAAGATTTCATCTGTGTTGACGGAATTGGGTCTTGCAAAAATGGATCACTCAGTTCTCTAAAAATCGAGCTACATTACCCCGATTTAGTCTTCTGGAGTTCTATTGATATAGAATAGTGGAAACCAAACTTTATATTCCGATATGGCCTTTCATTAACTTCATATCACTTAACTGTTTGAATCAAGCTTCCTATAGTGATTTGATCTTGTTGTGAAATGGGTAGAAGATCTTTTTGCTAATCAGGGTCTTACTCCTGACTAGAACTAAGAGTATTTTTCATTTGTTGGCTCTTTGTTATTCAAATTAAAGAATCCCAATTGGGTGTTGAACAGTCATGTGGCTCTTTAGTTGTTATCGGTAGTTTGAATCCTGCAGAAGTATTCATTTCATTGAAATCTTTACACACTGATATCCGGAGATAAAATTCTTACTACGATTTTAACTGTCACTCATTACTACTTGGGGATCGAATCCCAAAATGGGATTGTGAGATAAGATTTAATAATAGTTTTTGTAGGAGTCAAAGAGAGAGATAGTCTTTGAACATGGCGAGTTTTCAAGGCACTTTTATGCAGGTCCTGTTACCCAACTAGTTTTTAAAGCTCGTCATGCAGTTTCCACACTTGTCGCCATTACAAATCCTGACTAGACATGTCCATGTTTTAACACAGCTCTAGCAGCATTAAAGAAACCCAGCATGGTCTTAGTGACTGTATAACGCACATAGAAAACTAGACTACGTCTTAACAACGCATGAAGAAATCCATAGAACCCAACTGGGTCGTAAAAAACAGAAAGCATTCATTTATTTGTATTTGCACTCTCAAAATCCTAATTACAATGCATATAGCCACAAAATGGGTTTTTGTCTTTCGTTATTTCCGTCTGGATTTAGAAACAGCTGGGTGGAAGTTGAATCGTATGTGGGAGATAAAGAGATGTTTGGAGAATATCTTAGACCACCCACACTTGGCTTTAAAATAAATATTGCCTGGAGTTAGTTGGCTCCGTTGGAAATGACCAGTATTGTCATGTTCTGTATTTTTTCTTGGTCTCAGTGATGTGGGATAGCCACTTTAAAGGTAAAAGTTAACTATAGAACTATAGATGATGTGTATTATTTCCTCCATGGCATCTATTGTTGAATAAGATTGATTGTGGCATAAATCGAATTTAAATTCTGTTGTGATTATGTATGCAAATTTGAATCTCTTTAAAGATTTGCATTTATTATTTGATGAAATGTATGTATCAATTAGTATATGTAAACCTTACAACATAGGAATTAACACAAAATTTTAATTACTCTCTATGTTTTCATGCTTGCACCATCTCTAATCATTAACGTAATACTATTTATATTATCCATATCACACATTAAACTCACAATCTATTTATCATAATTAATTATTTGATTATCATCGTTCTTATTACTAATTTTCTCTTGACTTTTATTTCCCAAATTTAAAATCCTTACTACCTACACTCACCTAACCTTACTAACTTTTCCTACGTATCCACCTACTAATTCTCATTTAGTCATTATTTATTAACCTAAAACTCCTCTAGAAGCCTCTAATCCACCTAAAGCCCCACACACACATTTTTAAGGAATTGTAAATTTTTAAATCTCGCCTACTTTTATTAAAATAGTCCTCATTAAACATTTTTAACAGACTTTAGAGATTTATAATCACCTACAAACTCTCACTAATTTTTTTTATAGAATTGTATAAGAATCTTTAATTCATAAAACGTTATATCACCATTGAATTAATTTTACCAAGAATCAAATTCAACCCTCAATTTTGTCCACCACCCTCTAGATAATCATGGATATCCCATGCACAAAATGAGAATGAATGAATAAATAATATAAGCACTTGGATGCTGCCAACTTGTCCCCATTATCAATCCCTGAACTTTGCATTGCAATCCAGGTTCATCAAGTTACAAGCATTTTGTCATCTTGGGGCACATCTACTCACATAGAGGTAATTGTTAGATGCATTGAGATATTATTGCTCTTGTTTCAATCATTATATTACATTCAATTTGATTTCCTTCCCTGATCTTGAGTTTTAGTAGAATTTTTGAATGGAATTATTATTTACATTTAAATTTGTGATTATAAATCTTACCTATTATATAATAGTGACCACATTGAGATTCTTCATTTAACATAACCCTCTTGAGATTCTGGTGTGACTGATTTAGCTTGCAAAACAGGTTTGAGGAATACGTTGAGGCCAGAATTCACATTTTTTATAGTTTATACTTCTTAGTGCAAAATATGACATCGCTCTATGGAAAAGCAACATTATCCTATGAAAATGCGACCTTCTTGTTGATTGCCATGACATCATAATTAAACACTAACCATGACTGCTACAGCCTATTCGAATATTTTTTTCCCTTACAAATTTGCGTCTCACGAACCATGATTAAGTGTTTCTAACCCACGATTTTGGTAACTATAATCGTGACTTTGAACTATATTTGAGCTTTTTTTGTGTGGGCAGAAACAAACTCGCATCTGTAGGTCCATAGTATCTTTGAACGTCGATGCAACATTGATAAATTTAGGTGGGGCATTTTATCTATTTGTACTTTTTTGTAGGGATTAACTCGTGAATTCTTGGCCGCGACATTGCAGTTGAAATCCACGACATTGTACTAACTAGACGCGATATTGTCCCTCTTCACTTTGTAAACAATTATCCGAATTTTGATCAATTGATTGATTTTGATGGGAAACATAAGGTTTATTTTTGTCTATTATTATCTGTTACCTAACACTGATATATATGTAAATTATATATTTATCCTACTTCATTTTTAATTGTTCACTATCTAAATTAGAAATTTCATCTTTTGAAAAAATATCATGCTAATCACTTAATTACACTTACCGGTTTGATTAGAAAATTCTAAACATCATGATTAGAAAGTTCTAAAGATCATAAATATATTAGTTAAAAGCTTTCCATTAGATACCATCATTGAGGTTTTTTCATTTTGCTAGGGTTTCCTCCATGTATATCATTGAGTCAACCCTTGTTTTTTTCCCTATCCATTCTTGTGTCATATGGCAGCTTTAAATCACCTACGGGACTTGTATTTATTGCCATTTAGGATTTCTCACCTTCGAGCGAGGCCATCCTTGTATAATGACTTCTCCTAATTCTATTATAGTTGTTTTAGTTGTAGAGAAGAATAGTGGAGCGTTCAGCAATGGCCCCCTAAAAGCATCCAAGGAAGTTTGTCCCAAAGGTTTACCACAAGGTAATGCTTTGAAACTTGATGTTATATTGCGTATTCCTAAATTTATTTCCACGTATCAATGGTTAAAGAAATTTTGTTTGATGTGATATTTTGTAAGGAAAATTCCCTCTGAAAGTATGCTATGGTCTTAAGTTCAAACTCACTAGACAATGCATGACATTAAGTTGGAAAATGTTTAGAACATGACTAAGGTTTTTTTCTCTTTTGCTTTTCTGACCCCTTCTATGTAGGAGGAATGCTCCATAAATCTTCCACTTGATATGTCAGGAACTCACTTATGGTTCTCTCTCTATGGACATGAGACTTTGTAGTTCCATAGCACACTTCTCTTAAAGTCTTAATTTGGGTTGAATTCTTAAGCCTTTTGCTCCTCTACTAGTACTTTATTCATCATATAGCATCCTCTATAGGCCATCTTATTTGTCATGAATAAAGCTGGTTCTACTCTACTAAACTGTAAAATAAAGTTTGTGTAGTAGTCGACCTCTCTCAAGGCCTCAAAGAGTTTGTAAAAATTCAAGTTGGGGATGTGAGGCACTCCCAGTGAGTCCTATATATCAACTTGCCTAACATTTTATTTTGCTGCCACGACATAGACCATAAGATTCAAGATTGTCCCCTTTAGTTGGCCTGTAATAATGTGTCTTAATACTCCTCCTCTCATCCCAAGCCCTCTCCTAAATCTAGAAAAAAAAACTAGTTGAAGATGGAAGGACTATGATAGGGAAGAGGAAAGACTATCCCAAATCCTGTAAATGTAGTCATTGATCCTAGAAGAGGCAAGCCATCTTTGAGCAATAGCCCAGAAGAGCAAGCTCTTATTGATAAAGTTTCTCCTCTAGCTGAAGAATCAAAATTAGTTGTAAATCCCCAAGTATTTGACACCCCTTTGGCTACTATCATCTTGTCCCAAGGTTTTCAGGCCTCCATCCCCAGTTCTTCCATATTTTTAGACTCATAGATAGAAAATATTCCACTTCTTTCTTGGCAATATATGCCCAAACCTCTCATAGCACTCCTTAAAGGCGTGACAAGGTGAAGAAAGAAGAGTACCAGGCTGACCCTGATGTGAAGAAACAATTTGATAATTTTTTAAGTACCAACAGTGGCCACTTTCTATAGAACTAGTATGATGTCATAGAAGGTCTAGACTCAAAGGACATGTCACTCAACACCTGTCATCTATGAATTAATTTTCATGGAATATTTAGTGTCTCATAGACCTAAAACACAAGTTTGTTGTGCATGATTTCAGAAATAAGTTTCTCAAGATGGACATTTTTTTCTAAAAGAAGTTAAGGTGGTGAATTTTTTATTGACAGCTATTAGTAATTTCATTTGGCATGATAGTATCATTTTTCATAGAAATCATGAGTTAGGATGTGGAGGGGTGATGACAATCATTTCTCCAAGGTGGTGACCGCACCTTGTGAAATATGGTTTGAACCCCACCAAATGGTTAGTGCGGGTTCTTTTTAGCATTAACATCCACTCTTTTGGTTTTATTAATATTTATGCCTCGAATAATGCCTTAGAGCATACCCGTTTATGGTGGTGGATATTAGATGATCTCCCTAAAGCCCATTGGATATTATGTGGTGAAATTGATATAATGGTATCCCCTAAGGACAAAGTGGGCCATTTATCTATGAGGTGGGAAATCAGCAATAAGGAGGCGTCTTTTTTCATGTGAACTAAATGGGGATTTTATGACCCAAATTTTACCAATAGGCATGCAAATGTATTTTGGTACACCTAAAGTAATTTTAGGGAAGGCCCTATTTAGGTTCTTAAGCATCTAGATAAGGTATTTATGTCTACCTAACCATACTTCTCATTTGGTAAAAAATTTTCCCCTTCAATGTAGGTGCTACTAGATTTTGGATTTTTCAACTACTCCCCTATCTAGCTTAGATTGACATGGCAGTTTATGAAACACAAAGTCCACAAAATGTAATTCTTCCTAAATACCTCTATTCTCAAACATGGGCCCATGATAGCACAAATTAGGAGAGTTTAGAATTTAGATCTATGTCCTTCCGAAGAAATTAGTTGGTTTTTTGGTGGGATGATGTCATTATAAGGACCTCTCACTTTTTGCAAATCTATGGCTACCAACTTGCTAAAATTAAAAAACACTCTTACTTTTGTACTTCCTTTTAGCTATTTTGCATGGATTTAGACTTGTAAAAGTATATCATCAATGAGATATTTTAGGTTAGAGTGGCCTCCTTATGGCACCACATTTAGATTATAGATAACTACAATGCCCAGGGAGACCATGTCAAAGCCAAGCTTCACTGGCTTAATATTGGGGACAAAGCCTCAAAGGAGTTATTTCAAATGTTGTGAGTTAAGAACTCAAAATAATAAAATCAAGTCATCTTTGAGGATGGAAATAGACTTACAAATACCTCTTATATTTCTCAAGCCTTTGTCTACCATCATCATCAAGTGTTCAAATCTCAAGCCTCCTCGACTAAGTGTAAAATTGCCCTTCAACAATGCCACATATTAGTGCAATGCAAACTCACTCCGGCCTAGTGGGTGGCTTTAAATAGGCCCCTCACTATTGATAAATTTCATTAGGCAATGTCTCACATAGCTAATGATAAATCTCCTAGCATTGATGGATTTCCCTACGAATTATATAAAACCCTTTGGGACCTTATATCTAGTGACTTACAAAATGTTTATCAAGAAGTGTTTCACTCATATTCACTAGGTAAGTAAATAAATAAAGGGACTATTAAATTTATAATTAATTAGGGAGACCCTGGTTTCATTTATAAATAGTATCTCATCACCCTAATGAATGTCTCTTATAAGATAATTGCTAGGGCTCTAGTGATCTGGTTGTACAATATGTTGCCTATCATTATGTGTCTAGAATAAAAAGGTTTCTTTCCAAGATATTATATATTGGTTAACATCATTGTAGTCTAGGAAGGAATGGACTAGGCTAGATAGTTCAAGAAACAAGCTATGTTCATTAAAATTAACTTTGAAAAAGCTTATAATCACATTGAATGGTCATTCATTTTATCCATGCTTTAAGTGTTAGGCTTTGGGCCCATCTTCATCCAAACCATGAAAATGTTTTCTACAAATGCCTTGATCATCCTCACCATTAATGAAGTCACCTTTGATCAATTTAACTTTTTCCACTCCATTCAACAAGGGTACCCACTGGCTCCTACCTTGTGCATGATTTTAGTTGAGGGTTTTGGATTTCTTGTATGTAATACCCATGATAGGGGCCTTTTTAAGGTAATTTATCTCCCTCCAGACACTATAAACCTACAAGCAGATATGAAACTATTTCATGGTTACTTAATGGATTACTCCTTAGTCAAATTCATTGAAGATGAATCCAATGTGTGTGATGCCTTGCAGTGTCTCAACACCTTTTTTTGTTCTTTGGTTTTAGAATTTAATGGTATAAAAATCATTGATATAGATAATCTTACCACCCTCCGTCATTGTGGGATGATTAATTTGGTTGGAAGTGGATCCAACATGATGAACTTTTTAAATTTCTTGCCATCTCCTTTGATTTTGATGATTTACCACCTTTATTGTGGCAATATTTTATTGATGGAATTACTAAGAAGCTAGATTAGTGGGTGACCAAGTCTCTTTCATTAGAAAGAAAATTACAAATGTGCTCAAAGTTTTTGTGACCACCCATATGTGTTACTCATCATGTTGGGTACCTTCTAAGAAATCTTACAAGAAGTTGGAGAAATTTCTCAGAGATTTCCTTTGGCCCACTTCCCCTAAGGTAAAGGATTTCACAGGGTGGCTTGGGAATATTTTTGTCTCACATGTGATGTTGGAGGGATGGGACTCATTGACATAACCAGATAAGGAACTATCTTATGTGTCAAATGGATTTTACAGGCCATTGAGTGCCAAGAAGTTTGGAAGGTTTCATTCAAACATTATATCACCTCAATCTTGCCTAAGGGAAAGACATCATAGAAAGGGTTTTACTTCCCCAATTTGATTTTCCTTCAGTCTCCCATGAAAATTATAGTATCTTTTGTGGATAAAATCATTTTTAAAGCATAGGAAAAGATTAATCCATGGCTTCTCTATAATGGTTCTAGTTTCTACAATGGGATATCTGCTAACACCCACTCTCTCTAGTGGTCTCTTATTTTTAATCTCAAATAAGTGCCCCTATCAAAAATCCCATGGATTAATGCTCACAAATTTTTTTGAAGGGGAATTCAAACTATTCGATATACCTTTTACAGGTGAACTCATTCTTGGCTACCATGGGAGGAGGCAAAATCAAAATTTTAGTAATCCAATGTAGACTAGGAATCCTACCAAGAGATTCCCAACATTGTGACACCCTCCTTGCTCCATAAAATATTGGTCCTTTCCACTAAAACATGATGAAGGATTTGAAGTGATATGTTGAGACCCATTTTTGTAGTTATACTCCTTAGCTTGGCTATATATGGCTTACTCTCCATATTCCCATGGTGGACAAGATCAATACCTATTGAGGGTTGCATTCATCTATTTTGGTGTGTATTTGTTGCTTCAACAATGTCTAGGGGTCTTGTGTGGATCCAAAGCTTGCTCATTTTACTTATTTTATACTACATGAAGGCTTACCCATTGGTAACTTATTCATCTAGCTAGGAGTCCACATGGCTACTTACCCTTTCTATGGTGACTTTGAGATGCTTCCTCATATTTTTTGGTACTATTCCAAATATCAAAGTATCTAGAATTGGATCCATGATCTCTTTAGGCCTTCCCAGCCTAAATGTTTCCTTTGGTAACACATCTTCTTGGAGATAAAATAAGTATTCCATTAAAATATGCACAAGTCTAGTATACCTTAGGATTGGAGATTCATTTTTGGCTTTGGAAAGAAAAAACTAATTCTATGTTTAATCAATATTCTATTGATTGTAATTTTTCTTCTTTAAACAAGTCCTCTATCATCTCCAATGTTATTTTTTAGATTCAAGTTCATTCCAATAAAGTGGCTATAGAGCTTGGGAACCTTTAGGACTCCTCTCCCACTAGGGAGATGCTCCTTATTCAATGGATTAGGTTTTGCTATCTCTACCTAGAGATCCTAGCCTAGAGAAAAGAGTATCTCTATCACTTCTTGGTGGGAATCAAAGTGATACCATGTACCAATGCATGAACCCTTCTACATAGTAGTGAGTGTGGCATCCACCACCTCCTTCCCATGTTATAGAAGATGGATAGGATTATTCTCCTCCTCTTCTATTCCTAGATTCTTGGGAACACCACCTAGAGGCTGATCAGATGTGATAGATAAATTATCTAGTATCTCTTTGGCCATTTCACCCACTCAAACATAGGATGAATATGATAGGAACATAGTTAAAGCTACTAGTTTGGATCCCATTCCAGATAGTAATGACTTTCCAAGCTCGGGTTGGGGTCTAGATGATATGTATACACCACCTCTTGGCCTTAGTCTTTCTTCTTAAAGTTATTTTTTACATGTGACTTGTTCCTAAACTTTTCCTAGTTGTTTGTAATACTTTTGTTTATGGCTCCTAGGCTCTACCTAGCGTGACTGCATGGTGTGCTCTCATACCACCTATATTTATTTTGTGAATTATTTTTATATTTTAGTTAAGTTAATATATACATATATTTGATCCAAAAAAAAGACATTCATTAATATTTTATTTCATAATTTTTTATTTCTACTAACAATTATGAACTCACAACCACATAACTATAAAATTGTATTCAAAAGGTGAAACATTTTTAACCATAACCACAAAATAATTATTATATGTTGTTTGTTCATAGTTTTAATATCATGGTTGAATAATCATGACATTACTTCCCATAAACATGATATTGATGATAACATATACAACATTGTTCAAGAATAACCTTTTAATTTTTTTTCAATCTCATGTTTCTATACCCTTGATTTTTTAAAACTAATTACGACATTCTTTCATAGGTCAACAAATTCATAATTTATTTATTTTTTATTAACCGTGTCTCTATAGCAACCTTATGTTTATGTAGTTACATCATTTTTATGTTTAAATGAAACATCATTTTTCATATCAACTACTTCATTCTATTGATAAACTAGCCTTAGGTCTAACACTTATTTTTCAATTTAATCCTCACTCGTCCCTCCCCCCGCCCCTCATCTAGTATCCAAATTCATACTAATAACACTTTGTTTATAGGACACATGTGAAATAATTTATCCTTTTCAAAGCTTTGTACATATATTGCTAATCACATTTTAATTTTAGGCTTAATTAACTTACTTCTTTGTGTGTTTATATTAACATAGATTATTTTCTTCGTGTTTGTTACCTAAGGATACATTGATGGATTCTCTCCCATTTTACCCATAAGTTAATTCTTGGAGATCATAACCATAAAGAAACCTCCAAATTAATATTTTCTAGGAGAAATGTGATGTGGAATTCATTCTCATGCACTTCTTGTAGTCTTAAGGGAATTGTAACATGGATTTCATCAACACGTACAAAAACAAACTCCATGTTCTGGTAGATTATAAATATTAGGGTAACTATTTTTAAGGTATATTAAATTACCCATTAAGGATTCCATGAGGTGAGGAGGTGAAACTCCAATAGTCAGGCAACATATAACACCCTAAATAGACTCAAACCCCACATAACACATGGTGTTTAGTGGACTAATTTAGAGAGATATTGAAACCAATGATAAGACCCCTCAGTGGAAAAAATCATCCAAGCTAGGTAAAATAACATTCGTAGAGACTACTCACTAGGTATGGATGGTGAGAGAGGCTTGAGTCGCATCAATATAGGAACCTCTCATCACGAGTCATTTGATGGGTTGGGTGTTAGGTTTAAATCATATGTCAATCACTATACTTAGGTTTTTGGATTACCTTCTATTATCTATGTGTTGTTAAGGCCCATATTTTTTAAATATCTTAAACATACCAAAAAGATAATCTCAGTTAAACCCTTGACCCTAGGGTACATGAATGTACATTTCCAAAACCATTACTAGACTATCACTATTTTACCATGTACCTTATCATCATCCATAATACCCTAATCATTATTAATCTCTCCTTGATCATCTTTACTAGGTCAAACCCCCATCGTTCACCCTTACTGCACTTAAATCAACATTTTTCCTAGGCTTTGCAAACCTTAATTCCCCTTTTTCCTTTAATTTGCTCCCATAATCCTCCTAAATCCATTTTATTGACATTGGTCAAAATCATCCCCACTATCCATTGGTATCCTAATCTAGTCAAACCCCACCTGAATTATATTGATCAAAGGAAACTTATCCAAAGTCTTGAGCTAGTCTATTGTGAAAAATCAACTAAGTTGGAAACCATCCCTAGGTTAAAGACTCATTTTCATATTATTAAACCCATTATTTTAGAACATTAATATCCCGTCATTATACCAAATTTTGGAACTCATCATTTGTTTGATATCAACCCCTCACTCTATCAAAATTAGTCATCATTTTGTTATAAACCTATCACTCTATCAAAAACTAATCACCCCTTTGTTAGTAACATGTCACTATACTAAATTAGACACATGTCATCATTAGATACATGTGAACATATTGTCATCCCTTTTTAAGAAACATCTCACTCTATCATTTTAGGCACATATCATCATTAGATACATGTCATCCTTTTTTTAGAAACATGTCACTCTATTAGTTTAGACATAGCATATATCATTTTCTATCCTATTACTCTACCAATTTAAATCTAGCACCCATCATTATCCTATCACTCTACTATTTTAAATTTAATAATAATTACCTTATATCATATCATTTTTATGGTCTTAAATTAACACCTATTAATAATTTGTTATCACCCATCATAGTACCCATTTCAGAGTAGCACCCATCATTTTTACAAAACTTATTAAATACATCTTATCTGGTTCAATGATTTGGAAGTACCTCATTATTATTTCCTAATCCAAGTCTAGTAGCTCAAAATATTGTGAATTTATTCACTCAAGGTCATAACATATAAAACTTGTAATATTCTCTCATATACAATAAATCACACAAAAAATGTACAATTTATCTCCCATCTACTCATCTAATCCATCAACTTCCATATATTCTTTTACCCATGTTGAAAATTCAAAATCTAGACAAGCCTCAAAATAAGTTGATGATATCCCTAATAAATTTGGAGATAAATCCATGGATCATGAAAAAGGTGTCAATGGCATTCACATCCTAGGGGGATATGTAAACAACCAATATGAATTTTTGAATAATGACATAAGTAAATTCCAAATTATTTAATAAAAATAGGAATGGTACTGTAGATGGACTATCAGATATCTGACATGTTCAAATAATCCATAACTCTAACCCTTACACCAAATCATAATAACACACACCAAAAATTATTATTCCATGAGGAATGACAAGGAATACCTTAGGAAAATAAAACTATACTAATCCTGGTGAGACAATTAAACATGTCTTGAATAAACTAATTAGTGTTAACATATGACTATACCATAAATCAAACCCCTTAACAATAACAAAATGTGTCCTCATTGATTCAAATATGAGGGTTATCTATACTATCACCATGTTGATTGGCATGATACTAGGAGAGTTATGTA
Source organism: Torreya grandis (assembly GCA_037957365.1). Lineage (NCBI taxonomy): Eukaryota > Viridiplantae > Streptophyta > Pinopsida > Cupressales > Taxaceae > Torreya > Torreya grandis. The sequence continues at coordinate 531,547 of JARHVA010007150.1, forward strand.
ACTAAGGAAATATATTCAATACCTTATCGATAAAAGAGAAATATAAGTAAAATGTAAATAAGCATCTTACTGAGAAAATTAGTAGCTGAGAATCTACCAATATCACTTTCCAAAGCATGACCAAAAGTTAAAAGGTACACTTAGGTATCAATCTCAATATTCATCCACCAGTTTAGTCAATTGTCAAAAAATCCCATACCATTATGAACATCATTTTTGTATCATTAAAATTAAAATGAAGGCACTTGAAGGTCCCCAAGTCCCATAGTGTCATTTAATCAAAATTAAAGGGGTTCCTTCTAATTCTACTATCATAACTTGACATGTAAAAATCATTATTTTATGGGAACCTCTATATACCCCACCACAAAAGGCTCCTCTTAACCTCAATGTCTCCAAAATCATGTCAAAAATAACCAAAGGCAATTACAACATCACCCAACAACTTGAGAATTCCCAAAAATAAATATCCATAATGGATCTTCTTAAGTTCTCATCCATCCACTATGACATCCAAATAAAATACTTCATAACTCCAAAGTCAGCACATAAATTGATTATAAATAATTTGAATCTATCATGGGTCATTTATCTTCATCATAACATATCACTTTTAACCCCAGGACATGCCACGAATTGGCCCTAACCACAATTACCTATTGTATATAGATATGTATATCATAAATCAAATAATACTTAAATTAATTGTAAATAGAGGGTTATTAGTAATAGTTTATAATATTAATTTAATAAAAAATTTAGGTTATTATAAATTAGGACTTAGAACCCATCTTGTTATAGTAAAGGTGTATGACAATAATAATAGGCAATGTCTAGAGTCATTTATCTTCCTATCATGGTGGAACCTATTGTGGATTAAACACTTAATAATATAGTTTATTTTGACCTACCATACAACATCCTTTTGCGATACCCATATATCCATGAATTGATGGTTTTCCCTTCCACTCTCTACCAATGTTTTAAATTCACACATTTAGGGATGGTAGTCAATATTCCTAGACATTCATAATTATTCCATAGTTTCCAAGCCATGGATGGACTTGATCATGATATATATCTTCCTAGTAAGCAAAGTTCCCCATATTATCCCAATTCAATAAATTCATCCATCAAATTTATTTTCCATCCACATCTTTTGATCCTTCCACATCCACTCACATTAAAATAATTTATAAAGGTTGTGGAGAGTATGAATACGAAACATTTTAGTATTGGTAACTTCCTATTGTCGCCTTGAAGCTATTGGTATCCCACGATGAAGGAGCAAAAGCTAATTTATTATCAATTCAAACCAACATCATTTGTAAAATGACAACTACTATCATAAGATCCACTTGAGAGATAAAATAATTCCTAGCTAAAAGAAGAATGTTTTGCATCCTACTATCAAGATATAAAATATTCAAAATCCAATCATATGTGTCAAAATATTAACTATAAATTTAAAGGACTAGACTACCAATAACAAGGCAATTTAAAATAAATCCCAGTTAAGAATCATCCATAGAGTTGGAGTCTAAAATACCAAACACATGACATTAGTCTCTCTAATGTTTTCTTAGATACTTCTTTAATATCAATGGATCCATTGTCTAACAAGGATATAAATATGGTTTCTATTCATAGTCATTATGAAGATCTTGTTTCCAAAATATATTCCCTAACACCTCTCTCTGTATCACTAGTCTTTCATTTTACCACCCTACCCATATCGATTGGGTTCATCAAGAAGAACCATCCTTTAAAACCTTTAAAAGTGACAAATCCATTAACAAATATATGGTAACTCAAGCCCACATGCCATCAATTAATGATAAGGGAGTGTTTGAGGGAAAGATAAATAATTTCTCTTTTATTAGAGAATAGGTTGAATAATAAAATCAAATTGAATTATAACACTATGAAGAATGTCCTGATAGCTTGTATAATAAAAATAGACCCATTTTCTTTCATCAAGTGATTCCTTTAGTCCTGAATAAAATAAATCTTATGATGAATTATTTAAATAATTCCCATGCATATTTTAATCATTTGAATAATACCAATTTCCTTCTCCTCTAGTGTATCTACAAGATCAATATACATTATTGGTCAAATAAACTATTGACATTAAAATTGGCACCAATTACCAACCTCATTTTATGAATCTTGAAGCCACCTTGACCCCTAAAGAAAGGTAAACTGTGATTTATTTTCTATAATTATTTATTAACATATTATACTAGTGATATCTTAGGACTTGATCTAACCCTTGTAGTCCATCATTTGGTTCTTCATCCAAATTCAAAACCTTTTAATAAAAATATTACAAATATGCACCCAAAGGTGGCACTCATAGTTAAAGAATATCTTCAAAAATTTCTAGAGTCTAGTTTCATTTGTCCAATTAATTATTCTAACTAGACATATAATATTTTCCCTATTAGTAGGCCCAAAGGTGTAATCTACATGTGACTAAATTTGGGGACACAAATAAGGCTTTCCCTAAGAATTAATTTCCACTACCCAATATTGACATGATTTTGGATTCCACTATTGATTGTGAAATGATCTCACTTATCGATCAATTTTATGGTTGTAATCAAATCTAAATCACATCAAAAAACAAAAACAAAAAAAATTCCTTCATAAATCCATGGGGTAACTTTTATTATTAAGTAATTCCATTTGGACCCAGAAATAATGTGTATTTGGGGTCACATTTAGAAAATTATTGAGCTTCATTGTCTTTAGATGTGCCATTTAATTTGACCCATCCAATGTTAGAGCTATTATTGAAATGCCTACTCTCAATAACCTCAATCATCTTCATAGTCTTTAGGTAAAATTATATTCCATCCATTGCTTCATCTCATAATTGGTTAATAAATTTCAACCCTTCATGAATATATTAAATAAAGGAGATCATTTTCACTAGACTCATAAATGTTAAAAGCCTCTTTAGTATCTTAAAAAATATTTGTTGAAATCTTTAGTGCTTGCACCACTAACTCTTGGAAAGCCTTTGCCATATATATATCATCTACTAAAAATTTCGTAGGATCTCTATTAGAAAAAAAAATATGAGTGTGGAAAGTAAAGTTCTATTTATTATATAAACAAAAATCTCATCTCCTAAGAGCTAAACTATGATCCAATATCAAAAGGCATGTATATCAATTTTATTTACTTATGAAAACCTTAGGCATTACATGCTTAATAGTCAATTCAAGATCATAGAAAATAAATATCCTCCCAAATACTTTTTTTCTAAATTTTCCCTCACAATAAGAATGGATAAATGGATAGTGATCCTATTCAAGTTTGACATTCAGTAGGAAAACTAGAAAGTGATAAAATGGTATGTCTTGGTGGATCAACTACTAGATGATGCTTTGTTTAATAAAACTGATTCAAACAAACTCATTCCTTGATGAATATATCATGGCAACTAATGAGTCCCCTTCATTGAATTTATATTTTGATAGTTATTTCACAACTCATGGTTCGTGATCCATAATCCTTATTTTCACTACTCAAGGATATTTATTTATTTTAGGGTAACATTTCCATGCACTAACAATATTGAATAATATGAGGCCCTCATATCCAATCTATAATTAGCCTATCAATGAAACATACAACCTCTGAAATTATACATAAACTTTTAGCTTATAATTAAATAGGTTAATAATGAGTTGTAAACAAAGCATGATAAATTACTCCCATATAAATAAATGGTTGGCAATTTCAAGCTATAATTTCAATTGATGTCCTTTCAGCAAGTACCAAGAGGTAGTAATAAGTCAGGCAGTGTTATGTCTACTATTGGATCACTACTATATATGACATTTGATTTTCAAAACATATATTCTTAGTGGAACAACTATTGTCACTTTGCCATAAAAAATAACATATATACAAGTACGTAAAATTGTTGATCCCTATCCTCTTTAGTAATAATATATTTATACCTATATTTTTGATGACATCCTTCCACCTATTATATATCATCACCACCATAAAGGCTTCATCCAAAAAAATTCTCGTTACACCATCATTGGCAATACACTCTCTTAGAAAGATTATGATGGTACCTTATTAAAAAAATTAAAATCAGACAAGGCTATTTTGGCAATCAAAGAGGTCCATGATGACATTTGTGGAAGCCATAATAGTGGGCTAGTCCTAGCCAAAAAGCTTCTTCATATTAGTTATTTTTGTCTAACTATGGATCATGATACCTGTAATTATGTTCACAAATACATAACCTATCAATAATTGAGATAACTCCATGATTGGTAATATTGGTAATAAGTTATCTCAATAATTGTCTCCCATGACAATCCCATGGATTTTTTCCTCTTGGAAATTATACCTCATTTGCAATATTAATCCTTCATCATATCACATTGATAAGCATATCACCAATGTCATATAATAGTTTAGTATGTGGGTGGAAGCTATGCAACTCACATATGTCATTGGTAAATAGATCTCAAAGTTTATACTTAACCGTATAATTTTATATTATGGTATACCTTCTACCATCATCTGAGAAAATGGAAAATAATTAAAAATTAAATTTTTTAAATCCCTATGTCAATAATATCACCTCCATCACAAATTTTCTATGCCCTATTACCAATGAGATAACTATCAAGTTGAGGAGAAAAATTAAACTATTATCAACTTTATTGAGAAAATCATCAATGGCGTTGGTCATTATTGGCATCCAATGTTATATCTTATATTATGAGCCTACTATGTAAATGTTCTTACTTCAACCACCATAACTTGATATTCCTTAGTCTACAATAGTAAGGTATTATTGAAAATATAGGTCAAAATCCCTTCATTGGGTATATCACTACAAGGCCTAATCATTTAGAAATAATATAGGGTGGTCCATTTATATGAGCTAGATATTTAAGATGAGAAATGCATGTAGGTTATTCATCATTTAAAATCATATCAAAATCAAATACACAACCAATACAATAGGAATTTATGATCTTGTGAGTTAGATATTGGTGACCAAGTCCTTAAATAAAATAAGAAAATCCAAAATTTAGAATGTGATAAAAAGGTAAAGTTCAATCCTAATTGTCTTGGACCATATGTTATGGTTTCCAAATTCAGATCAGGGGCATATAGGTTGGCTAATTAGGATGCCAAGGAAATGGATGAGCCCATGAATATCATGCATCTAAAAAAGTTCTAAACTTAAGGTAACATCATCCCATCTCATCTTTACACATTATTATATATCTTACTATGCCCAAAAACCCTAAAAGTAAAAAAATGTCAAAAAACAAAAATCTTCCAATTATGAAAACCAAGTTTTTGGCACCTTGGGTAAGTATAATGATAAAAATTAAATCTCCAACAACACTCATGAAATACACTTTATATACAAGTGTATCATTATTGAAACACCTCAAGTACTTGGGATCACCTTATACTCTATACCACTCCATCCCTTTTATTCCATCAATAACATATGTCATACTATTCCCCTTATTTACCTTGGTCTTGAAATCATAAGATATTTTGGGGGAGGATATGTATAATGTGATAGTGATTTATTAGTAGAATAAATAATTTAGAATCTTAGATAGGGGAAAGAGAAAAAAATATTGAAAACCTATGTTTAAGCTTCCTGCCTCCCGCTTAACCTCTGAATCCCCTATCTCTAGTTGTAATCCTATAATATTGATAATTTTTTATGGAATTTCTTGATTTTCCTGAATAGTCCACTATCCACCCATTTACATTTACCATCACACTTATAACACACCCATTTTGTAACCCATCATCCATTTCTATTATATCCACCCACATCACATCATTGTTAAAATAGTTTCTCCTTTTATCTTCATCCATACTTGGGGTAAACAAGATTAATAACACTGACATACTAGAATCCTGGGTTGTTCACCTTAATCTCCACACTTTGAACATAGTCTAATAATAACACCTCAATATATTTTTTTACATAATTGTATGTTTTGTTTTATTTTTGAATGATTATATGCCTGAGTGTATGTATATATGTCTTTCATTTTATTAATTTTTTTTGTGTGTGTGTGTGCATGCATGTGTGCATGTGTGTCTGTGTGTGTGTGCATGTGTCAGTGTGTGTGTGCATGTGCATGCATGTGTACATGTGTATGTGTGTGTGTACCTATACATGCATGCGCACACACGCACACACACACACACACACACACACACACACACACACACACACACACACACACACACACACACACACGTGTGTGTGTGTATGTGTTTTCATTTCAAAATTTATTTTGTCTTATATGTAATGAATATCATGCCATGATGTTACCTTAGCCATATCTATGCCATTTGTGCATCTCATAGACTATTTACTTTCAAAAATTCATATTTTTATATTACTCACTTTGGCACAATGTCATCATTACCACATGAATTAAATGGTTCATACTAATTAGTTTTACATTAAAAAGGATTTATAAACATAAAATGGATTTTGAGTTCACCGATTCCACCTATCCATCCTATGTTACCTATTGACTCTCCTTATATACACCAATGTCAACCCTCATCTTAACATATACCCATCCCATTAACATAACTAATATATCCCCATCCCATAGACAAATAATATGATCCCCATCCTATAATACAAATTAAAATAAACATTTTCCCTCTCCTTGCCTAGACATTTTAACCTCATCTAAAATGTAGGAGGATCACTCTCATCACTATTGGATACCAAAACACATAACACATAGTTATACATAAGCAGTAACATCTATGCCATCTAAGTATCATTTGTATACATCATACATCCATGAAAATATATATCCTTGTTCATACATATATAATGAATTCATAACACATGTAACCATCAACAATTGCAATCATAATGTTTCATCCATATAACATATATATGCTAACCTATAATTTACATAGCTATGAATATCCATCATAATGCCACATATAAATATATACAACCATAACATCACATGTCATAATATCAATTCAAATGAAAAAATATAAACAGTGACAATATTATATCATAAATATCACATATATACCATCACATGATATACATAATATTGCATCAAAACTATTATATCATAGCATACATATCATATACACTAAGTCACATCAACCATATTATTAAATTAGCATATTTCATCCACACATAATAATCCATGTAAGTAAATCCCATCTAAAATAAGCACATAATCATCTATAATGCATAAAAAATAAATACATCATACATTAACATCAACTCATCATAATTACAATGTACATCCATAATTATATAAATGGAAAATGTCATTAAAGACATAAAAATGGTATATACAATATGAATAATGGACATCCATGTGCCAAAATATAATATACATATTGAAACACATGCCATTATAGTTATCAAGTGGTCATAGTCATGATGTTAGTGGTAGTCGATGCATAGACTATGTAGATCTAGTCCTAGAAGAACACCTTGGATGTCTTATCTCTCTAAATGATGGTGTTCTCTACCCCATCGATATAGCCTTCTCATATAAGGATATATAGTAATTCATATCTAAATAAAACCTCATCAATTTTCTCCTACTCTAAGTAAATCCCTATGGTGTCACCTTATGAACCTCATCCTACTCACCCTATAAATCTATGATTTTCTCATTTATGTGCTTTAATTGTATCTCTAGGTCAATTTATTAGAGGTAAAATAATTGGGGGGTGAATTAGTGAGTGAAAATATTTCAATTACGATTGCATCCCTTTCAAAATATTAAACAATCAGAATATATAAATTTGATTAAGCAACATTAACAATTGAGCTCATTTATTCAATGCATATGCAAGATCAAACACATAAGACAAAGTTCTTATGTGCAACCCTCATGGGGCATAAAGCCCAATCTCAATCCTGAAACACATGGACTAATATCTTATAATAAATTATAAAAAAGATACAGATCAACTCCTTTAGACCAGCAAACATTGATCATATCCTCTAGATCAAAGATATTTGTTGAAACACCTATTTCACAAGGAGAAACTACCCCTAAGGAAGACCAAGTCCTTTAAACCCTCCTTTTAACACCTCCACCTTAGAATTGATGTTTTCAACACATGATGATGTATCTCTATTTATCTAATCCCTACACAAAATCATTTTCTATCTCATATAGACCTCTCACCTATACATGCCACAATTTCTCTCCTTCACTCAAACTATCCTTGTATACACACAGTATTCAATATTATATAATCATTAACTCATCATCTACACACTCTAACTCTCAATATACATAATCAAACTTGTAAAACACTATTATGACATCTAAAATATGACATATAGGTTATACACACCATCAAGAACCTACACTACCATTCAACCATTTCACTGAGCACACATAGCCTTCACCTTGTCTTTAGTGACCATACACACTCTCTTCAAATATCCTTGTGAGCATACTCACTCATTCTTCCACTTATAAGATTATTATGTCTAATGACCTATGTGATCACCATTATCACCTTACTCAGACACACATGTCTATTCATCTTCAGTCTCTACTATTCCTCAATAACCTGTACCTTCTCTTTCAAATTGCCTCTCCTTCACTTGGCTCTACATTCACACAAGGCCTCACTTTGAGCACCTACTCACTAGTCTCTCAAAAAGTCTAGAAATCATCATCTTTGATTTCACTATATTATATAGATATCATTATTATCAAGATCACAATATTTCCATTGTCTTCCTTAATACATAACTTCACCCTTAAGTCATCTTACATGGGTCACACTTAAGCACAACATAATCTCAAATAGGCCTAAGTCACTTTTAGTTCCTATGGAGACCCATTTAGCTATTTGACACTTTTCCAAGAAAAAAAATAACATAAAAACATTTTCCAATAGAATAGACCTATTATACATGATCTATAGGTCCTAATTAAGTTCCAATAACCATCACAATATCCTTCTATTTAAACTCAATTCATTCAAACAACATTTTGTGCACATAGTCACTATGAGTGAACATTTAATCACCTTCTAAGTATTTATGCATACTACATACAATTTTTCAATCCTTCATAAATAACATAGATCATCGTCATGTATCCTACAACACTCCCAAATATATAATTAATCATTAAACATTAAATACAAGCTTCAACAGCCTTCCATAGTTACTTTCAAGACATATACAAAAACATAGTAAACATTGAAAATTAATTATTTTACTTAATATGCAACTATACCTTCAAAATAATATTTCCAGATACACCTTGCAATACTATACAACTTATCTTTTTACTACATGGTCAAATACTACACAGATCAAAAGTTATGGCTCAAAAACTAGACACTGGTCATTTCTTTTATAAAATTCAAAGGGTCACGATTGAACATTGAACACTTGTCCTCATCTTGTTACTTCATAATAGTCTGGAACAAAGTCAATCCATTGATATCCTTTATAATATATATCTTTAACCCATATTAATTTACTATCTAAATGTTAAACTTTAGTCACTTTGACCTCATTTCTTGCACCGTTGCACTATTGACTAAATATAAACCATCAATCTCAGTAGGTCAACTAGGTCTTTAGCTAGTAAAACTCACCATTATATATATATATATATATATATATATATAAACTTAAAATATCATGACACTTGGCACCCTCACATTTATTTTGAGAATTTCACTATCATTTTACGTACATATGCCACTTTGTAGCCTCTTGTGCAATGTTGACTTTTGACCTATCTTGCACTATTGAGCTATGTCAATACAAACCAATGCTCACCATTGGTCTTCTATCAGACTATAAAGATTTTTAAACTTGTCAACTATGCATGCAACCTTTGACATCATGATTCAATGTGAATAAACTTGACATTCTCTGATGCATCACTACCTATAAGTGTAACTTTAAAGTTTTATATCTCGAGTTGGACAACACTTTAAGACCCCAAAATTTTAGGGTAGATTAATGACACTATAAAGAACATCTCCATGATTTAATTTTACCAATATTGACCTTCCACATAGCTAAAAAAAATTCACAAAATTAGTAGTTCATTTGTGTACGCATGATGGTGTTTGACGGTCTGGAAAACATTGCAAAATGCCTAGGAAGCTAGCTTTGCACTTGTATATCTTTTGTTGCACTTTATCACTTGAATTGAAAGTTAGTAAAAATCAACTTGGCATAAAAGTAAACAAACCTAAATGAACAACTTCTATTGAAATATTCACATGTGTGAGATATGACAACATCAAAATGTTTCCTCAACTCTTCTTGCCACATTGCAAGTTTGGCTAAGTATCAGAAAACACTATCAAAATGCCTGGGAGCCCAAATTTGCACCCACATATATTTGACTAACCTTATATGCATGGCCTAATAATTAGATAATAGAATCTAGGGACTAATATTATCATAACGATATGATTAATTACCCCTTACTCATCCACATGTTGTAATGGTGATGTCAGCAAACTTTCTACTTAGATTTTTTTCCACTAGACCCAAATTGTCTAGATGAAAACTATGGACTACCAAATGAATTAAAATTATGCAAGAAATCAATAAAATAACTATAAAATTCTAATATGACCCTTTTCTCATACTCAAATCACCATACCCATCCCTAAACATCTCTAATATTTCAAAAATAGAAGATCAACCAAGCCAACTTCAAGCACACTAGGACAAACATATTACACACTTTATTATTATCACTTAGGCTATCAAATAATTTAATTAACTCACTAAAAATCCTACATGATATTACCATGTAATCATTTAAAACTCACCAAAAATATCTTCCTTTGTCATTGATGTCAACAAATATCATTTAGCTCACCTTCTTTCTCTGCAAGCACTCTTACAACAAGAACTTTCTCCCCCTTTAACCAATCACAAAGTGGTCACCAATTGATCTTGGGGACCTAAAAATTCCATCAATAGGAGGTAACCACCTATAAATATGATATAAACTCCCTCTTACATTGATCCTACCTCTTCTTTCCTTAACACCTTCTTATTTCTCTATGCCAATACTCACTTCAATCAAGCACTACAATTAATGAATAAAGAACACACACATATGACAAGATTTGATCAAGTCATCATACCAATATTTATTGAAATCACATATATATATCAGATATCACCACATATTCAATATGATTTAAGCATCTCACATATGCTTCCCTTTAAATTATGCAAGGCTCCTGAAGTCACTCAACCTACTTGAGTTAGCACCCCCTAGCTTTATGTATACCATCTTATACTTCTTAATCATGCACTAAAATCTGATGTAACTCTTCAAGAAACATATAAGAGGGACTACCCTTAAAATATTTGAGTAATTTCATCACTTGAGTGTCTTCAATTATCCATACACCATGAAGAACCACCATACATACTTACTAGCCTTCTTTCTCAAAACACCTAAAGGTCACCTCAAGGACTACCAAAAAAAATATAGGCTACTCACCAAATAGGAAAAATTCTCTCAACCATCCTGAGAACTCTCCATGAAAAAAAAATACTTGGATTTTTTGGAAATATTGAGCAAAAAAACACTCTTCTTAACCCTGGGCATGTTTAGTCTCCTTGTAGCCCTACTTGGAACTTGGAGAGCCCATAGATTTTAGTAGACACATCATTAGAACATAAAAATTCATATATATAGTACTCTCATATGTACCCTCTTTCACACAAATTTTAAATGACTAGATCAACCTCTAAAACATACTTCCTTCACAAACCAACTTGCCAATTAGGCTTCCATCCTGATAAAACCATGAATAACATGAGAACCACAAACCTTTAAATCTATGTGAATGTTTATTTGATAAAAAATTTGGGCCACTCCACCTAATAAGAAACCTTATACCTCTATTCATAATTCAAAACACTTTCTCAAAACCCTAGAATCTTAAAACAAATTGAGTCAACAAACCTCCTTCTAGTCAATGTCCACCTCTGAAACTTCTCGTACACCTAGAAACAACCATTACAAACTTTTGGACCAAGATTTTATCTTCCACATATTTTGGAACCCTTACATCCTATAACCCATTTTAGGACCTACATACTTTTAAGCACAACCTGGGAAAACTAAGAGCAAATCAAAATCTCAAATTTGACTTCAAAATACCTTCAAATGACAAAATCACCTAGAGCACATCATAAAAAAGTGTACAGACCTTTTTGAGCACCAAAATATTCTTGAAATTGCATTAATCTTATTATGCCATCTATAAATTACCATTCCCTACTTTTAGACCTTACACATACTACCAATATTATTTCATGATAAAGAACACTAAACTAGGCTCAACCATGCATTACAAGCATGTCAATAGCTGATGAAAACATTCCATATTCTCTAGTTAATTTTAAATTAGATCCATATACCAAAATTGATTCATTATCATCATGAACATGCACCTTAGGGTTTGTAAACATCAAAACCTCAAGTCACTACCTTTCATCCTTTGGGTTCGTTCTTTAAAAAAATAGAGAGAAAACATAAAACATGGGTCTACCAAAGTACTTCATAGTAAGCCAACAGATCTTCTCATGAACTTATTTATCTTGAAACATCAAACAAGACGCAACCAACATCTACCATGCTTCCTCTTTCTGAAAAGTGTCTCCTTGAAGCTAAGAGAGAGTCACCCCTTTTGACATAGTGAGACTAAAGGTCCAAAATCACTAGAGACTCCCACATCTCTAAACCTTTATCTAAATTGAAATCCACCTTTTCTTTGATATGATGCTTGAATTCATTCTTTTCTTCATATTTGTCAATAAATTTTGTCAACATAAAATCTTGGCATTCCTTCATTTATGATCCTTTTCCCACCTTGGAAGACATTCCATAAAAACTCTTAGACTCAATAGGGTTAGTGTCCTTAGTATTTACTACCTTAGGTCTCCATACCATAGTTTGATTCTTCTTATCTTATGTAATCCATCTTACCTACTTTACCTTATTTGCAACATAGTCTTCTAGAGAAACTTTCTTATCATCCTTATGACTAGAAGAATTGGCAATGATTACCTTTGGTTTCCGTATATGAGTTTGTCCTTTCTCAAACCTCATAGGAGATCTATATCCTTTGATATAACTTGCATACCTTTTAACACCATTTGTATAGTATCTATAAATATGTCCACCCTTATGAAAATTGAAACAAATAACATTATTTAGACCTTTTGACAGATTTGGACAATGATCAATCTTTGACCAGAAACTCCTATCATAGGTCCATCAATTTCCATACTTGATTAACTTATTTCTACAGTCCTTAGCTGTATGACCATACTTATTACATGTATAACAATTACCATGACATAAACTAACATACCTTAAAGCATTTGGTTTTGTAACATACCTTTTTGTATTACTTTTAAATCTTGTATTCTCCTGGATCACAACCTTACACTATTGATTCTATTTCTTCAACTACTTTGACTTCTTTGTATCAACTTAGGATCTCTTTCAAGATGTTAAGATTCCTCCAAAGGACCCACTCTGATATAATTTTTTAGAGGTAACTAAGATAGGGGTGAATTAGTGAGCCCAGATATTTCAATTACAATTATATCCCTTTCAAAATATTAAACAATCAACATATATTAACTTGATCAAGAAATATTAACAAGAGATATAATTCATTCAATGCATACACAATATTAAACACATAACACATATTTCCTATTTTAAATCCTCGTGGGGAATAAAAACCACTCTTAAGACTTTAACACATGGATTACTTTCCTATAATAAATTACAAACAAAAGAATGATCAACTCTTTTAGATGAGCAAACTTTAATCATATTTTCCTGATCAAAGGTATTGAGTGAAACACCTATTTTACAAGGAAAAACTTCCTCTAAGGAAGAAAAAATGCTTTAAACACTCCTTTGAACACCTCCAACTTAAAATCAATGTCTTCAACACCTGATAATGGATCTTTATTTATCTAATCCTTGAACAAACTCTCTTTATCTCCTACGGGCCTCTCAAATAGACATGCCACAATTTCTCTCCTTCCATCTAACTATCCTCATATGCACACTCAGACCTCTTTGCATATCCTCAAACTACAATAAAACTATTTTTAAATCATAAATATGACCTATAGGTCATACACACAATCTTCAATCTTCTATACTCATTAATTCATTCACTAGGCACTTTACCTCTCCTTATACACAATCAAACCTGCAAAATCACTATTATGACATCAAAAATATGACCTACAGGTCATACACACCATCATCAACCTATTCTACCATTCAACCATTTCACTAATCACATGAAACCTTCACCTTACCTCCGGTCACCATACACACTCTCTTAAAACATCCTCTTGAGCATACTCACTCATTTTGCCTCTTCTAAGCTTATTCAGACCAATGACCTATTTGATCACCATTATCACCTTGCTCACAATTTTTTTTTATCCTATTCACTCTTTTTTTGTCTTCACTTATTTTTACATTCTCTTTCCAAGTTTCTCTCCTTCACTTGGCTCCACAATCACAGAAGCCTTCATTTTTAGCACACACTCACTAGTCTCTCAAAAAGTCTAGAAATCATCTTTGATTTCACTATATATAGAGATATCATGATTACAAATATCATAATATTTAAATTTTATTCCAAAACGTATGCCTTCACCCTTAATTAATCTTACATGGATCACACTTAATCAGAACACACTTTTAAATAGGCCTATGTCACTTTTAGGTCCTATGGAGACCTATTCATCTCTTTGACACCTTTCTGAGAATAAAAATAAAATAAGAACATTTTCAAAAATCGTGGAACCATTATACATGATATATATGTCTTATTTAAGTGCCAAAACCAATCACATTACTCTTTTTGTTTAGCAATTTGCTCAAACAACATTATATGTACACAGTCGCTATGAGCAAACACATAGTCACCTTCTATGTTTTTGTTCATAATAAATATAATTTTTTAATACTTCATAATGTATATAGATAATATTAATGTAGCATTAAACAATAAAAAATATATAATTCATAATTAAACATTGAATACAAGCTTGAACATCCTTCGTGGATTACTTGTACGATATACATGAAAACATAGTCAACTTTGAACCTCAATATCATTGACTCAATATACAATTATACCTTAAAAATTATATTTATATATGTTCCTTAGAA
This sequence comes from Torreya grandis, assembly GCA_037957365.1. Classification (NCBI taxonomy): domain Eukaryota; kingdom Viridiplantae; phylum Streptophyta; class Pinopsida; order Cupressales; family Taxaceae; genus Torreya; species Torreya grandis. The sequence goes on from JARHVA010007150.1 coordinate 546,804, forward strand.
TCATATACAACTTATATTTTCATTTCATGGTCAAATTATGCATAGATCAAAATTTATGGCTTAAAAACCAAACATTGGTCTTTGCTTTTACACAATTCAAATATTCAAATTCTAATTATCTTGGTTAAACATTCATAATATTTTTTATTCTTAATAGTTTGGAAAAAATCCACTCCACCTATATCCTCTTAAATATATTGATAATGAACCCTTAGTATTTTTTTGTCCAAAGGTTAAACTTTAGTCACTTTGACTTTATCTCGTGCAACCTTACAATATTGATTAAATATGCACTTTGATCTCTATTGATCAATCAGTTATTTAATTAGCAACACTTAGTATTGTATATAGTACATAAATATTTATATAATTACACTTTTCACCCTCACATTCCTTATGATCATTTTAATATCATTTCATACACTTGTACCACGTGGCAGCCTCTCATGCAATGTTGACTCTTGACTTCAATCACACCATTGATCTTTGTTAGTATGAACCACTACTCACCATTGATCTCCTATCATACTAGAGATATTCTGACACTTTTCACCTATGTGTGAAACCTTTGAAATCATTATTCAATTTGAATAAATTTTATGGTCTTTGACCCATCACTGCTTGAAAGTACAACTTTGAAGATTTAAATCTCAAGCTGGACAACACTTTAAGACCCCAAATTTTTAGGGTAGATTCTTGACATTATATAAAACATCTCTATGATATCCTTTGATAGATATTTACCTTATATTTACTTGAACTAAATACACAAACTTATTGGTTCATCCATGTCTGCATGACAATTTGTGACGGTTTGGAAAACATTATAAACTACCTAGGAAGCCAATTTTGGACATGCATATATTTTGTCATACTTGACCTAAAATTTTTCAAAAATAAGCTAGGCACAAATTTTAATAAACCCATATGATCACCTTGTTTTTAAACATACACATGTGTGAGATATGACTACATCAAAATTCTTACTCGGCTTTTGTTGCCACATTGAAAATTTGGCTAAGTATGGGAAAACACTATCAAAATACCTGGCAGACCAACTTTTCACCCTTAAATATTTTGCTATGCTTAGGTGAATGACTTAAGACTTAGAACATATAAAATAGGGACTACTGTGATCACAAATATATGACCAACTCCCCAATACTCATCCACATGTGGCAATGGTGAACCTAGTAAACTAACTACTTAGATTTTCTACACTAGATGAATTCCGCTTATACACATAATCACTCAAACCATTCTTTAATTTTTATAGGACCCTTTTCTCATGCTCAAATTACCATACTCATCCATAAACATCTCTAATCATGAAGAAATAGAAGAACAACCAAACCAATGCAAGCACACTAGAACAAGCATATTGTAAAATTTTTGATTGTCACTTAGGTTATCAAAGAACTACATCCACTCACTAGGACACCTCAATGACATCACCATGAAATAATTCATAACTCTCTAAAATAATCATTTGATAATGTGTCAACTATAGTACATATGTAACCTATCACTACAATATCAAATATTGGGTGTCCCATTCAGTCACATATCCCTATAATGTGTTGAATTGGGCATCTCATTGTGTGAACTATGCCTAAATAACCATCAAATCTGACACCTTTTTCTATATTATATAAATCTTGGTAAAATGTGTGATCACATGTGCTAATAGAATTGTTATCTAAATCTAAAATCCAGTCATATGTAGCTTCAAATCTACCAACTGATTTTTTATCCTATAAATCATGTATATCCTTATTGAGTTCTCTACATTTAAGCTATCAATAAGTATATGATCCTATGTAGATATATGTCTTATATGTCTTAACAATGATATTATTTGTAATTAACCCTAATATCCTCTTGTATCTTATCCATGATAGTCTTCATTCCCTCCCATCTCCTTGATACATCTCCTCTTCATGTATGCCAATGCATGAATTCCCTTAGTCACTACCTCCATTTCAATCCCTAAATCACCTTGTAAATCTAATTGTATAACTTGTTAGCCTATCTTTTTGGCCAAATCAGTGTAGGATAAACATACTACATCCACCAACCATCAAAATTTGTTGTCACTCTTGGATTTGATATCACAATCTTGTAGTCCCATGGTTTCATAACCATGCTATTAAAATATTAAATTTCCATATAACCTATAATAGATTTCCTCATAGAGGCCTCTTTATGATAACATGATGAAATACATGTAGACCTGCCATATTATTGGCCAAACTAAAAAAGTTCCTTGTTATAATACTAAATGTATACAATAGTGTCATATTGTACTATGATATAACATGTGGTAATAATAAAATACATATATTGTTCGTCACCACTCCACCCCATTGAATACCCTTATAAGGAATACCTATAATATAAGTTGTAATCAAATCATAAATATCATGTATATACAAATGGAGGTCCCTTGTCTAACCCCTTTTCATGCCCACTATGATCTCCCATTCATAAACAATAGGATCATTTAGTTTTTTCACATGTTGGGTCCCTCTATTCATATTTATTGTCATGTGCTCCCTAACCTATATTTGATGCAATTCATTATGTCAATACTCACTTCCCCTTTGTAACTCGTAAGGTGTAATATTTTTTTTAACTACACCAACACAAAAGGACCCTAGCTGAACATAGAATGGTGCTTAACCATGTCTACAACCTCATATCCTCTCCCAATCAGAAAGAATCACCCAAACTTATTATATAGTATGATGCCACTAATAATATCCATCATTGTCAATGTCAACTAACCCATCCTCTAACACCAACATAACCTATCAATATCTAGTTAAACATGATATAATCTTAATCTCAAGTGATCTTTCTATCACATAATAATCACCATTATAGTTTAGGATGATTAGTTTAGTCAGTCACCTCTGATTGGGATTTGACATATCATCCACATTTCCTCTACGGTGATCATCATTTCACCTATCAATAAATTAAAGGTACTAGTATCACTATACCACCACTCGAAAAGAGTTTTAATCAAATCCATATCCATCCTAATAAATGGTATATGTGCCATGTATTAAAACTTAAACATCTCAAAATTTTCAAATCTCTTTGTATGTAATGTGTGTATTTCTTCTCAACATTTCTAACCATTGACTTCATGACGTGATCAATTATATAACCTCCTACACCACATCAATAAATCACCATGTGAGCTTGTTTATTACTAACCTCATTCCAAAATTTTTACCATTAATAAACTCCCCTTCTATTTTTTCTTATTCCATTCACATTTTCCCCTTTATCAAACTCTCATATCCCTCATCCAAACTCATGTATCATGATAAATCTCATGACCAAGGTAAAATTTAGTGGCATATAAAACATCATTATGATTATAATATGGGTGGTTATAACATCATTTTGATCAACTACTTTCACCTTCTAAGCCTCATCATATGAATTTAAATCTCTTTCCTGTAACCTAAATATTTGATGATGTGAGTTCCTCATCCTCCTAACCCATCCAAACCTATGTCTTACATAATTTTGTGGCATGCATCCCAATCCTATAACTTGATTACATAATCCCATGGTGTCCAACATGATCCCATGTCTCTTTAAGCATATGATCTTTCCATCTACCCTATCAATTATGGAGGGCACTTTCTGGAACACATATTTATTCATTGTGAATATGTAGTACTATCCATGAATTCACATTCTCTTTATTCATATGATTAATTGATCTAAACTATGCAAACCTAGAATTCTACTCTTCTAACCCATGGTTATGCAGATCGACCATGTGTTTTCCCAAAAGGATTTTACATTTTTTAAAATGTGAATTTTTTCTTGATCATAACCAAACCTAATAAATTCTCATCAATTCAAAACATAAAATTAAATATCAAATTACAACCACATACTAGGTCCACATGATCATTTAGATTTTAGTGTTATTGAACTTGATTGCTTTGATGTTGATCATGAGGGATTATAGACATCTCTCTTACAAAAATAAAAGGTAAAAATATAAATATGTCTAAGTTGAAAATGATTTATTTTACTCCCACCCCCCATTTTTACCCATCACAATAGCTTCTCTTCACTTATCCCACTTATTTTCCATTTTTATCCCATCTTAGTAAATTTCTATCCTATTACTCTCCATTCTTATCTTCCTTTTCACATTTATCTCTTAATTTTTCACTCTAAGTCATCCATTATATTCATTATTATCAACATAATTTTTAATCCTTTCAATCATATTTTCAAAATTTTCACGTCCAATTTACCATTAGGGATAACTACATCAATGTATGTTCTCTTTAGGCTATGTATAGAGTGTACATCCACTTAAAGTGCTAGAGGAGAAGTAAACCACTCCTCTACCCATATTTATAATCTTACTTTGGCTATTAAAATACCATAAACTTATAATATTCATCTTATTCTTTGAGTCACCCCATTGTAATCATCATCGAATATCTTATTTTAGGATAATATTTGTCATGACATCATTCTTTGCATTAAAACATTGAAAGATGAGACCATATTATAAACAATCATTAATAATTCCTCTTCATGTGGATCTACTTAACATGTGTTTTTTCTTTAGACACATATAAATATTATGGCTCCTTATCCCTTTAACCCATAACTCTCTTTACCATGTGTCCTTACCTTGGACACATGTCAAGGCTATGACTAATCATCCAATCTCTACATGTATCTCTCACATCATGTCTCCATGCCCAAGATATGTTTAAAGATTGCAATTGTTTTCTAAAAATACTATAGCATTTATTTCCCATTCATGACATGTCTAAACCTATGGTATTGCTACTTTCTTCTCCTTAGCATGTCCGGGCCAAAGGCATAATCTATTTGTGACTAATTTATATGGTTGGATTTCTTCATGATCATGTTTATCTTATCCAATTAAATATCTTACCATGTCCCTCATGACATTCCATTTTAACTGGCCATCCATCTCATCCCTCCCCCCTCATCCCCTTAAAGGGGCATCATTTATACCAAAATACTATAATGATTCCATGATCATCTTTCTTATTTCAAATAAAATTACGCTTTTTCTACTCATAATTTCCTTTCAAAGAGGGTAAAAGGTATATGTCTAGTTCCACTCACTTCATTAATGTGATCAATATCATATTAACTTGGCATCATAATCCATTTTTCATCCTAGTGATACCCTCCTCTAGTTTTTAACCTAATATTTCTTATATCATAAATATCACACACTAACCTCACCATCCCTTTATCCTAATTAATTATTATATTATCATCTCACATATCACTAATCTCCTCTTATCTATTATGTAATAATTTTAAAATCCTCACCAACTACCCTCACCTACCCCTACTAGCTTCTCCTATAAATCCACTTACTATTATTTATCTAATCACCATTTATTAACCTAAATCTCCTCTAGAAACCTCTCATCTACTTAGAGCCATACATATTCCTTTTAATAAATTTTAAATTATTAAATATCACCGACCCATATTAAGTTAATATTCATTGACCATCCTTAATAGACTCTAGATATTTATAATCACCTAGAAAATATCACTAATTCCTCTCTATAATTTTCTAGGAATTTTCAATTCATATAAAATTCCTCCACCATTGATTTGATTCCATCATGGATAAAATCAGACCCTCCATTTTTTCCGACACCATATATATAATAATGCATATCCCATGTGTAAAAATGAGAATGAATGAATGAATGAATAATATAAGTGCTTACATGCAATCAACTTGTTCCCATTATCATGTCTTGAACTTAACATTATAATCCAACACTACGAAGCTTAAGGAATTTTGACATATTGTGGCTTATATACTCACTTAGAGTTAAATTATTTAATATATTGAGGTATGATTTCTCTTATTCAAAACATTAAATAAAATTCAATCTAAATTCCTTGCCAATGTTGATATTTAGTTGATTTTTAGAATTGATTAGCAGTCATTGGTTTGTTATATCAATTTTCAATTATGATTTTATATTTAACCTATTATAATTATAATGCATACGTGTAATTTAAATATACTTTAAGAATCAATAGAGTGAGCATTGGTTCTCTTTCAGGGGCATGATTTGTACATTTATTAATATTTTGCCTAAAATCCTTGATCTACATACCTGGATCTCTAAGCAATGGCAACCTCTATTACAAGGTAAGATATAAATATTTCACAAAATAATATTTATTTTCATTATGGTGTTTTTGAACATGTAAAATAAGAATGTGATTAAAAAATGGATTTGGATATTAGATCACCATCCCTTTGTGATGAAACCATTGTTTCAAAACATTAATCCATTCATTGAACCTTTCAACATAAGACACATTTAGGTTCATCTTAACCACCTCCCATTTCAATTTTGTTCATACCATTTCTACAAGCAAATATGAAACTCAATAGGTAAGTTCTAAATAACTGACCTTTCCACAACTTTACTCCCCCACACTATTTATAGTAGACTTTTAGTTAACAACAAAAATTCTAAGGATCTACCTACATAAATTGACGTAAAAGTATAAGAATGAACTTGGAACCAACACATCAAATATGAGGGCATTCCTTTCTCTTGGTCTAAGTTGTTTCAATATTCACCATTTGTCAAGAGATTTTTACATCTCCTAAATAGAAAAGGAATCGACTTGGTGAAAGGATGACCTTACCATCCATCTTTTCATGGGAAGTGTTGAAATATAATTTTATTATTCAAAGTCAATTTTGGATTAAATTTACGCCTTAAGTGAGGACATTTAAACTAGTTCAAAGGAAGTAGAAGAAAAAACCAAAGAAGTCTCAAGTTCTCCATGTAGGTAAAAGTAATTTTATTCTAAGAAAAAGTTATCAAGAAAGTAGTTCTATGGAAATTGATATACCTATATTTAATTTTTAAAATAATAATGAAAATAAGTATTGGAATTTAGTGTAAAAAATTACCTACTTCAAAGGTTTTCCTCTAAATAGGGTCAAAATAAAAGCAAGAATGCAACAAAAAAAGTTATGTTGAATCATGATGTTTAATTAGTTGAGATCATGAGGTTTTTAAGTTAATTATTTTATTTTTTTACTTAGATTTTACTATATGGTTTTATGTGTTGTTTTATGTTTGGGCATCTCTTATTTTTGTTAGGTCAATGTTGTATTCCTTAGGCCATTTGTAGAGGCATTGTTTTTGAGGTTAAATGTTTTATATTTTGCTCCCTATACAAGGCTTCAAGGTCTTTAAAATACCTTTTTTAACATCATCTATAAAAATAATACTTTATGAAGTAATGGAATAACATGGAGATATGTCATTGATTCATAGTCATGGGGTTATGGAGTACCTTTTACTTTTTAACTGAACTTTTTATTTGATCTAGTTAAATTTAAGTTTTATCATATATTTCCTTTTCATCTAATTTTAATATAATTCTAGATGTCATAAAATACTCAAATTCTACATATACATTAATATTTATTTACACTTAATATCATTCCATATCTTCCCATCTTTTCTCTACAAAATGAATAATATTGTTGAAATTTGATTTAAAACATTAATGAAATATGGTTTATAAAAATTCATACAAAACCCCACCACTATGTACATTTAAAAATATAGCCAAGGTGAAAAAATCACCTCTCCATGATTTACAAATTATAACTTATTATCCACAGAAGTTGAAACCTCTAAAAACATGACCCAATGGTGAGGTCTAGCCTTTAGGTGCTAAATCCACCCAATACATGGTCACATGGTAGACTTGGGTTATCACTACAAAAACCACTAGTGGTTATCAAGTGGATTTTACATAGCGTGGTCAAATACTTTGATCTTCATGGTCATTAGCAATAGACAAATATTGTGATCTCTTTGGTACACCATTACACATAATAAAAAATTCAAATGTGTGCAACATGAACCAACTCAACATAAATCCACCAAATCATGCTCATTAAAATAATCAGTCCAACTATTCAAGCAAAACAATGAACTTGAGGCCACAACCATTTTAAAATAACAAATGTAACCAAAATAAAAAAAGAATTAAAATAAAATAATCTTGTTATTTCACTTAATGTTATTTTTCAACATCCAACAAACCCCAAAATTTTCCAAAAATAATTAAAATAAAAAATAAGTAGAATTGAAAGATGTATAAAAACATTAAGATCAAGGTAAGTAAATAAAATGATTTATGGGATCATGAGGGATACAACCTCATCATGAACCCCAAAATCATTAAATTAAGAGTCAATAAGTTAGTCATTGTAACTTGTTACAGAAATTAAAATAATGATTGCACCTAACCAATTATCTATAGATTTAATAAATTCAAAAAATTATAAATTAAGTTCAACCCAATAAATTAAAAATAATTAAAATATTACTTCAAGATTTTCAAACAAAAAATGTCATAGCTTCACCGTAATACCAAACTTAGATATTCATCAAACTACAAAATGCCACATAAATAAAACCTAAGATAAATAAAATATAGTTGTATTGATATAAGATACTCAATTTTTAGAATAATCCAAACCTACAAATCATTTAAGAAAACCTTTGTTATTTTAAGCACCAAACTCACTCAAAATGTCTCATACAAGTGAAATAGGGTATGGTGACCAGGGACAAACATGACACTAAATTATCCATAATCTCCGACGCATAGCTATGAAATATTTTTTTAATGTAAAGAAAGAGGAAAAATCAGCCCCAAGTCGCAAGATGCTTAGCCTGAAGTCTCATGACTAAAAGTCTCATGACTTCATTATTAGCATGTAGCAACCCCCATGTTTGGTTTATTCAAAAAAAATTATAACCAAACCAAGTAAGACAATAGTAACCCACTTACTTGAAAATTACACGATGTAAGAAGTAAGCTAAATGTAGAAAAATAATAGGCCATGTAAAATAAGCTAAGTGTAGTGAGAGAAAAGTTATCGGGTTTGATGATGCAGACCCAAATTATTTCTCCTCCTTCAAAAATACATCCCCCTACCAACATTTTCTCTCCTCTAGCCCACATGCCATCCACCTTCATCACTCCTCTCTACCAACTCCTTGGAATTCCTAACAAGCAGATGGGGCATCCTATGGAACAGGTCGACCCACCGGCCAAGGCATGGGCAGGCCATCTTTATTTAATTTTCCCACATTAATTTTAGTATAGGAAAGAATAAAAATGGCTAACACCTTCCCAAAAATAATAAAAACACATCAACGACAATTATAACACACAATCCAAGAATCCCACTAATTAATATTTTTAATTGAATCCACATGGGTCGAGCCATAGGTCCCACTGAGTAAAAGATAAATCCACATAGCAATATGACTTCACTCAAGCTTCCCATGGGCATGGGGTCTAGTCAGGCTCAACAAGGAGTCCTCGTCACCATGCAAACTTGTTAAACCATGATAGAACCATGAGATGGTGAACTCATAAAGAGACAAGGTCGATAACAAGAAGGTGAAACAGGTCTAACAGCAACCCAATAGACCCAAACAAGGATCAAATCAAACATGCAAACAAAGATTGAAAGATAGAAAGGCAACCACGACACAATCATACCATAGAGACACTAAAATCAATAGTTTTAAATAAGACACAAAGGAAAAAATAAGTCATAATATCATAAACAATAAAATGACACTAGTCATTCAATGTCTTAGAATTGAAAGCTAAAATTATACCTATTAAAAACTCATATGACTGCTCATAGAATCCCTACCTTCTCAGCTGTCAAAAATGACAACCTAGCCTAACTCATAAGCAATACATGCAACCATTGATTATAATATCAACATCACTTAAACAATAATTAATACCAAATGATAATATAATTCAAAACTGCAATAAAATATTAAATATACTAGATGAATTAAACATATCACTTAATGCAGAAATAAAACATAACCATAATCATCAACCTACAATTGAATAATCACTATATCAAAATCCATCAACTTTGTAATAATTACTTAAAATATAATACAAAATCAAATATACATGTTACAGTAATGTATTAACAGTTGTATAATATATTGAAATGATAAGTTCATAACATTTTTTTTATTTTTATATGAATTTGAACTGTAAATCAATTTTGTGAAATATTTTTATTATTTTTTAATTGAAATATATTATTATAATTTTAATGTATTAATATATAGTATAATGTTACGGAGAATAAGATTACACTCCTAAAAGCAACACCTCAATCTCATAAATTTGGGTAGGTTGATAAATAAATTATATTAATTTTAAATAAGAGTTATTCGTAAAATGTCTAAGAAGACTAGACATTGAAAACAAGATTTTTAGATCTATATTATAATAAAATAATAATAATAATTGAATGCAAATTAGGATACACATATTGCAAAGTCAAGTGATATAATAGTTTAGTATGGAAAACTGTATTGAAATTACTAGATTATGTAGAATGGAGATATAGTAGTATAATTTTTTAAATAGTTTTAATGATTTTTGTTGAAGGGACATTAGAGTAGATGTAAAATATTTTATTGAAAATAAATCGCGAGTATTAAGTGTGGTTAAGATATTTAAAATGAGTGTATAAGATAAAATTATAAAAAGTAGTTAGATATTAAAATTTCAATTAATGTTTTGGTAACCTTTTTTTGGTGATTGAAGGTGTTTCACAATTTTTTTGGTATGATATTATTATTGTATTGGATTCAGTGTTTTGTTACACACTTAGGCATGTTATTACAAGGCAAATTCAATGGACTAATCTTTCGGGTTTATGTCACTGATGCCCTATTCAACACTCGCAGTTCAATCGAGACTCAAATCCATGACCTAATAATCAACATTACAATAGCTTACCATTGAAATATAACCCTGGAAGTAATGTTTTGCTATATTAAGAAAAAAAATTAAATTAAAATTGGAAAAGTAATATATTCATATATATTGATTAGAGTTTGTTATGTTGTAATGTATTATATATTTTAATTGGTTAAGAGTATATTTCATTGGGAAAAAAATCCTTTGAATATGTGGGTAGCGGTAAGATTGTTTATTATGTTTTTTTTTGTTTGACATTTATTTTCATGTAGGTAGTAATACTTTTAATAATAAATATTAAGGTGTGTATTTTAGAATGATATTTTTACCATATTTTATATTTCAAATTAAGTTATGAAATTAGGTATAGGAATTTTCTTCTTGGACAAATGACCAATGTAGAGTTACAATGTCTTTTAATTGAAGCCATTAAATTGTAGATGTGCATTTATTACATATTTGTTGAAAATATATAATTTTTTTTTTTTAAATTGATAATATTTCTTGTACTTGTGAAAATAAAAATACAAAAAATGAATGTAAATATAAATTAAATGTTAAAATTGAAGAAAAAAATACGATTTAGAAAAAATGCTAATGTGCATTACTGTTACACATGGTAAAAATGTTGTGGGAGTATTGACTTGTATAGTCCACATAACATTAAAATGGAAATGCTACTCTCTTAATCCATGGCAATGAAGCATGTAAGTTTTATTGAGTCACAACAAATTAGATTAGAAAGAAAGAATTGAAACTAAAAAATGTCACATTTTATAAATGATCGATTCTTTTCGAAGTTTATATTGATTTTGTGAATTTACGTATTATGGTGGAATAGAGAATATTTACATGTGGTTTTAAGTGGAAAGATAAATAAAACGTCATGTAAGGATGTAGTGCATAATTATAATACGTGATTGAAATAAGTAGAAAGAAGATATGTAAGTTTAATTGGTTTAAATTTTTAAACTCTCGAGAAACTTTTAATTATTTTTCATATATAAGTCCATAACGCACACATCTTATGATCATAGTCTAACTTATACTTGAGAAAAAACAAGACTAAATCGATAACTCATTTCTATTAATAAAATTAAGTTTAAATGAAAATATAATATTGATAGTACATATTAATATTAACTATAAATTAAATGAAAATTTTGATAATTAAAATTATATACTTTATAAAAATGTAATTAAATTAATTAAAATAAAAATAAGTTCAGGTTATAATTATTTTATTGTCATAAACAATGGTATAGACATTCTGACCTATTTTGGTATTATGCACGCATCATATTTATTTTTACAGAGTCATCTTAAAATGACCAATTTTATTTGTTTTATATATAATTTCCATTTTTTTATGGATCATTGTTGAATTGTGCGCTAAGTGTGGATGCGTTGGAAAATCAAACAAACTGCAATGCACAACATATTTTCACGTAAGCTACAGGCAACCTAAAATAAAAAGCAACTCTGTTCTTTGGTTGAGTGCTATTTTTAATAAATTATTAATGGAAAAGACAGGCAATTGTTCTTTGTACAATCATGACTTTATTTTCCACTCAACAGACATGCGCGCAGAAAAAACGTTAAGATGACCAGCCATCGCAACTGATCTATTCAATGATCGGTTAGAATCTCCATACATGCGCGCAGAAAAACGTTAACATGACCAGCCATCGCAACTGCTCTATTCAATGATCGGTTAGAATCTCCATATATAGAGAGTTAGGTGATGGTTATTATATTCAAAACTATTTAAATATGTTTATATATATGTGTGTATTGTCATGGAAATGCGAGACAAGTATTCCTTGTACACTGCACCACATTGGATCTGACTTTAATTTTTCCGCAATAGACACGGGCGCAGAAAAACGTAACTTAATCAATCATATAAATTCGTTCCATGAAATGGTCGGTTCGAATCTCTCTCTCCCTATATAAAAGTTGTCAAATGGTATTATATAAAAAATTATCTAAATAGACATAAGGAGCCGTACTACGTGTTAGATGATTATAGATTTTGTAGTTTTCATCTTTGCTTGTTACACCGTTGATTTATAATAGATTTATGAAGGATTTATTCGAATTTTATTGTGTATTTATTAAGTTGAGTTAGATTGGCACACTATATTTTGAACGGTTTTTCAAACATTTTATTAAATGATTTTTGTTATCATTTTTGTATCAATTGATGCATGGATAGTTGGTGGGAGTATGAGAAATAATGATTAGAAAATAAGTAAAGAAATTAGTTCTAGAATTTTATCATGAGGTACTAGTTCTAATCTACACTCTCCTTTACCCAATGTTGTGCTTGATTTTCTTAAATTTGATAGACCTTATAACTATTTTGAAAATTTTACTCTGGGTACTTACACTATAGATCAAGTCTCCCCTGAAAGCCTCATGATGTACTATGTTGATAACCATTATTAAGACTATGGTGAGAAAATGGAAGGAGTCCAAAACTTTATCAAAGGTTTTTTCTTGTTTTGTTTCACTAACCCTGAACACTGGAGAGTTACTGTTAATTATGGCCCTTGGTTTATTAGTAATATGCTGGTGGTGTTTTCCCATTGAACCTGAGACTTTCAAGTTTTCAAACAAGCCAAGGTTATAATCCTAGTTTGGCTAGATTTTGTGCCTTGTCTCTCCCCTTATGGAGTTTTATCAACCAAAGCATTAAATCCTTGAGATATTTCATTTGCCATGAACATCTAAAGTTCTATGCAACCCATCCTCAGAAAAGGGTTTGTGTGGAGATTCGCCTAGACAAACATTTGTAGGAGTCCATTGAGATTCAAGTCAAAACTAATTGATTCATACAATGTGTAATTTATATTAACCTACCAAACCCTTGTTTCAAGTGCCATTTCTTGGATCATATGATTCGGGAATACCCTTTAATGGTCCCCACTTCCCCTATTCCTCAGGATAAAAGTGAATTTGAGGTCAAACCCCAAAATGGAAATCCTGATAGTTGGAACAAAGTTATTTACAAGATAAATAAATTAGGTTGAGTTCATACCAAAACCCCGAACCATTGTGTGTCGACCCATAGGTGAACATAGCTTTTCAAACTGCACTAGAAAAATGTTTATTCCTACTCAAGTTAAAGCGTTGCCTTCCTCCGCTAGCCTGGCTCATTCTTCTTAACACACTTTAGGGGTGACAATCTCAAATTGTGAGCTCAATCTCATTACTTTCAACTATAAATTTTTTTTTCAGTGCTTCTACAGCCTCTTGCCCACTACAAATGATGAGTATATGCAAGAGAAATGACAAACTTTCAATCTATGAGAGTTCATGTTAGAGGATGCAATGTTCAATCGGATTGTATCCCTCTCAAGCCATTCAAAGGAAAATAATATGAATTTTGATGCTTCATAATGTTAGTTTATTCATGGAATATTTGAGGGCTTACTAATTTGGTACATAAGTATGCGATTACGAATAGTTGTCAATATTTTTGATATGAATTTTTTGTGCATGAAAGAAGTCAATTTTTGACTTCTCCTTTTATTCCACTACTCTTGTTAATTTCCCTAGAGATTTATTTCAAACCCCCTATCATGAGCCTTGACTTGGTGGGGTTATCACTCTTTTGGGCCTTAAAATTTCTCAAAATATTACTTTATTGGGTTATGATTCGATTCTTCTAGTGATTTGAAAGTTATTTTATTTTGATAAGCACATTATTGGTATTGTTAACCTACATGAATTAAATGATGCATTGGAACACACTTTGCACTAGAGATGGTTAAATTATTCACTCCCAGATACTCATTATATCTTTTGCGATGACTTCAAAATGGTTGAGTCTGATAAAGACAAAGAATATTTTCTCTCCATGTATTGATCTTCTAGAGAGCAGGAGGCATGGTTTTACATGTGTACCAAACTCAGGGTTTTTGATCCCAGCAACCATCGAAGGAGAGAGTCATATTTTCCTAGTTCACCTAGACTAGCTTTCAATAGAGAGAAGATATAGTGCTTAAGTGCCTTGATTGAGATATGCTTGCTTAATAAGACCTTTTAAACTTTTCTCCTCTATATGGTCAGTCGATAGTTGTGTTCCCTTACACCCTTTTATCACACCATCATCCTATTTTATTCATTTTTGAATGGACCACTACTTAGGTTAAATCACAATTTAATCTTTTTGTGCTATTCATCTTAAACATGAGCAAACTGTTGGGCAAATTATTCAAATTTGGTACCTAGTTCCTAGAACCTCTAGGGATATTGTTTGGATTGGTTGATGGGCTTATACCATTATTCACACCACCACTTTTCTTTGAGTATATAGTAAGTAAAATTCTATCTTTCAACAATTCATTCATCATGCCACAAACTATGAGTACATTCAAATATCATAGGAGCTTGAGGCCATGCCTTTTAATAATTCCCTTCAACATCCAATAGTGCTTTAGAGACAAACTATGAATTGAAAAGGCATACAAACCGAGACGAATGTAGCTGAGACCTATGATGTAATTGATGCAAGTTGGAGATAAAGTGACCAAAGAGTTTCTTATCCTCCTTTGGTCATCGTTAGTTAATTGTTGCCATGTTGTACTTTGTGAGAGGCCACATTAATATTACAAAAATAGTGATAGATAATAAGAGTCCCATAACTTTAAATGGGTACCATGCTTCCACCATATTGAATTAAATGTGAAGGTTCTAAAATAATTTTTTTTAATATAAATTAATTTTTTTATTAATCACCGCAACCACTCCATGAATAATGAGATATCCATATGATCCTGTGATCATGATAAGTGTCACCCATTGCTATAACATGAACAAGGATTTCATACTAAAATATAAGGATAAGATTTACTTCTTTAAAATATAGGTACACATTACTTTAAAAGCTACAGTGTTTCACTAGTGAAATCTACAGAGGGTTTTTGGTCTATTTAAATTCCATAATAATACTCATACTATGAGGGTCATGTGAATATCATGGTAGGACCTTAGTTTTGTTATAAGGAATGTTAAAATTGTATTTGGTGGTTGTGTATTTTCATTGCGTTGAGACTATGGTCACTCTATTTGTCGCATATGTTAATTATTATTAAAGAGTGTAATCGTTGTTTTGTGTAATTCTAACGGTTTGTGAAAATTAAACTCATTACAATAATTAATGTATATGCGCAAAAGATGGAGGCCACATATAACAAATATTGACTATGTGGACTATGAAAGATAACCATGTATCAAACTTCTGTTATATAATTTTAAAATTAAAATCACAAGCATTTTTAATAATTTGATCTTAAGTCTGGATCCCATATATTAATTATAAAAAAATGTTGATCATTGTTCATTTGTGTGCAAACGTTGATGCGTGGTAAAATTAAACTAACTACAATGCATAACATATCTGCAAAACAGTTGGAAGAAACCTCAAACAAAAAGCAGCATCGTTGTTCCATTGAGTATGTGTTGTTTGAGTTATGGCCATGTAGGTAGTAATACTTTTAATAATAAATATTAAGGGGTGTATTTTAGAATGATATTTTTACCATATTTTATATTTCAAATTAAGTTATGAAATTAGGTATAGGAATTTTCTTCTTGGACAAATGACCAATGTAGAGTTACAACGTCTTTTAATTGAAGCCATTAAATTGTAGATGTGCATTTATTACATATTTGTTGAAAATATATAATTTTTTTTTTAAATTGATAATATTTCTTGTACTTGTGAAAATAAAAATACAAAAAATGAATGTAAATATAAATTAAATGTTAAAATTGAAGAAAAAAATACGATTTAGAAAAAATGCTAATGTGCATTACTGTTACACATGGTAAAAATGTTGTGGGAGTATTGACTTGTATAGTCCACATAACATTAAAATGGAAATGCTACTCTCTTAATCCATGGCTTCATTGCCATGCATGTAAGTTTTATTGAGTCACAACAAATTAGATTAGAAAGAAAGAATTGAAACTAAAAAATGTCACATTTTATAAAATGATCGATTCTTTTTGAAGTTTATATTGATTTTGTGAATTTACGTATTATGGTGGAATAGAGAATATTTACATGTAGTTTTAAGTGGAAAGATAAATAAAACGTCATGTAAGGATGTAGTGCATAATTATAATACGTGATCGAAATAAGTAGAAAGAAGATATGTAAATTTAATTGGTTTAAATTTTTAAACTCTCGAGAAACTTTTAATTATTTTTCATATATAAGTCCATAACACACACATCTTAAGATCATAGTCTAACTTATATTTGAGAAAAATGAAGTCTAAATCAATAACTCATTTCTATTAATAAAATTAATTTTAAATGAAAATATAATATTGATAGTACATATTAATATTAACTATAAATTAAATTAAAATTTTGATAATTAAGATTATATACTTTATAAAAATGTAATTAAATTAATTAAAATAAAAATAAGTTCAGGTTATAATTATTTTATTGTCATAAACAATGGTATAGACATTCTGACCTATTTTGGTATTATGCACGCATCATATTTATTTTTGCAGAGTCATCTTAAAATGACCAATTTTATTTGTTTTATATATAATTTCCATTTTTTTATGGATCATCGTTGAATTGTGCGCTAAGTGTGGATGCGTTGGAAAATCAAACAAACTGCAATACACAACATATTTTCACGTAAGCTACAGGCAACCTAAAATAAAAAGCAACTCTGTTCTTTGGTTGAGTGCTATTTTTAATAAATTATTAATGGAAAAGCCAGGCAATTGTTCTTTGTACAATCATGACTTTATTTTCCACTCAACAGACATGCGCGCAGAAAAACGTTTTGATGACCAGCCATCGCAAGTGCTCTATTCAATGATCGGTTAGAATCTCCATACATGCGCGCAGAAAAACGTTAACATGACCAGCCAGCGCAACTGCTCTATTCAATGATCGGTTAGAATCTCCATATATAGAGAGTTAGGTGATGGTTATTATATTCAAAACTATTTAAATATGTTTATATATATGTGTGTATTGTCATGGAAATGCGAGACAAGTATTCCTTGTACACTGCACCACATTGGATCTGACTTTAATTTTTCCGCAATAGACATGGGCGCAGAAAAACGTAACTTAATCAATCATATAAATTCCTTCCATTAAATGGTCGGTTCGAATCTCTCTCTCCCTATATAAAAGTTGTCAAATGGTATTATATAAAAAATTATTTAAATAGACATAAGGAGCCGTACTACGTGTTAGATGATTATAGATTTTGTAGTTTTCATCTTTGCTTGTTACACCGTTGATTTATAATAGATTTATGAAGGATTTATTCGAATTTTATTGTGTATTTATTAAGTTGAGTTAGATTGGCACACTATATTTTGAACGGTTTTTCAAACATTTTACTAAATGATTTTTGTTATCATTTTTGTATCAATTGATGCATGGATAGTTGGTGGGAGTATGAGAAATAATGATTAGAAAATAAGTATAGAAATTAGTTCTCAAATTTTATCATGAGGTACTAGTTCTGACCTACACTCTCCTTTACCCAATGTTGTGCTGGATTTTCTTAAATTTGATAGACCTTATAACTATTTTGAAAATTTTACTCTGGGTACTTACACTATAGATCAAGTCTCCCCTGAAAGCCTCATGATGTACTATGTCGATAACCATTATTAAGACCATGGTGAGAAAATGGAAGGAGTCCAAAACCTTATCGAAGGTTTTTTCTTGTTTTGTTTCACTAACCCTAAACACTGGAGAGTTATTGTTAATTATGGCCCTTGGTTTATTAGTAACATGCTGGTGGTGTTTTTCCATTGGACCTGAGACTTTCAAGTTTTCAAACAAGCCAAGGTTATAATCCTAGTTTGGCTAGATTTTGTGCCTTGTCTCTCCCCTTATGGAGTTTTATCAACCAAAGCATTAAATCCTTGAGATATTTCATTTGCCATGAACATCTAAAGTTCTATGCAACCCATCCTCAGAAAAGGGTTTGTGTGGAGATTCGCCTAGACAAACATTTGTAGGAGTCCATTGAGATTCAAGTCAAAACTAATTGATTCATACAATGTGTAATTTATATTAACCTACCAAACACTTGTTTCAAGTGCCATTTCTTGGATCATATGAGTTGGGAATACCCTTTAATGGTCCCCACTTCCCTTATTCCTCAGGATAAAAGTGAATTTGAGGTCAAACCCCAAAATGGAAATCCTGATAGTTGGAACAAAGTTATTTACAAGATAAATAAATTAGGTTGAGGTCATACCAAAACCCCGAACCATTGTGTGTCGACCCATAGGTGATCCTAGCTTTTCAAACTGCACTAGAAAAATGTTTATTCCTACTCAAGTTAAAGCGTTGCCTTCCTCCGCTAGCCTGGCTCATTCTTCTTAACACACTTTAGGGGTGACAATCTCAAATTGTGAGCTCAATCTCATTACTTTCAACTATAAATTTTTTTTTCAGTGCTTCTATAGCCTCTTCCCCACTACAAATGATGAGTATATGCAAGAGAAATGACAAACTTTCAATCTATGAGAGTTCATGTTAGAGGATGCAATGTTCAATCGGATTGTATCCCTCTCAAGCCATTCAAAGGAAAATAATATGAATTTTGATGCTTCATAATGTTAGTTTATTCATGGAATATTTGATGGCTTACTAATTTGGTACATAAGTATGTGATTACGAATAGTTGTCAATATTTTTGATATGAATTTTTTGTGCATGAAAGAAGTCAATTTTTGACTTCTCCTTTTAGTCCACTACTCTTTTTAATTGCCCTAGATATTTATGTCAAAACCCCTATCATGAGCCTTGACTTGGTGGGGTTATCACTCTTTTGGGCCTTAAAATTTCTCAAAATATTAATTTATTGGGTTATGATTCGATTCTTCGGGTGATTTGAAAGTTATTTTATTTTGATAAGCACAGTATTGGTATTGTTAACCTACATGAATTAAATGATGCATTGGAACACACTTTGCACTAGAGATGGTTAAATTATTCACTCCTAGATACTCATTATATCTTTTGCGATGACTTCAAAATGGTTGATTCTGATAAAGACAAAGAATATTTTATCTCCATGTGTTGATCTTCTAGAGAGCAGGAGGCATGGTTTTACATGTGTAGCAAACTCAGGGTTTTTGATCCCAGCAACCATCGAAGGAGAGAGTCATATTTTCCTAGTTCACCTAGACTAGCTTTCAATAGAGAGAAGATAGAGTGCTTAAGTGCCTTGATTGAGATATGTTTGCTTAATAAGACCTTTTTAACTTTTCTCCTCTATATGGTCAATCGATAGTTGTGTTCCCATACACCCTTTTATCACACCATCATCCTATTTTATTCATTTTTGAATGGACCACTACTTAGGTTAAATCACAATTTAATCTTTTTGTGCTATTCATCTTAGACATGAGCAAACTGTGTGGCAAATTATTCAAATTTGGTACCTAGTTCCTAGAACCTCTAGGGATATTGTTTGGATTGGTTGATGGGCTTATACCATTATTCACACCACCACTTTTCTTTGAGTATATGGTAAGTAAAATTCTATCTTTCAACAATGCATTCATCATGCCACAAACTATGAGTACATTCAAATATCATAGGAGCTTGAGGCCATGCCTTTTAATAATTCCCTTCAACATCCAATAGTGCTTTAGAGACAAACTATGAATTGAAAAGGCATACAAACCGAGACGAATGTAGCTGAGACCTATGATGTAATTGATGCAAGTTGGAGATAAAGTGACCAAAGAGTTTCTTATCCTCCTTTGGTCATCGTTAGTTAATTATTGCCATGTTGTACTTTGTGAGAGGCCACATTAATATTACAAAAATAGTGATAGATAATAAGAGTCCCATAACTTTAAATGGGTACTATGCTTCCACCATATTGAATTAAATGTGAAGGTTCTAAACTAATTTTTTTTAATATAAATTAATTTTTTTATTAATCACCGCAACCACTCCATGAATAATGAGATATCCATATGATCCTGTGATCATGATAAGTGTCACCCATTGCTATAACATGAACAAGGATTTCATACTAAAATATAAGGATAAGATTTACTTCCCTAAAATATAGGTACACATTACTTTAAAAGCTGCAGTGTTTCACTACTGAAATCTACAGAGGGTTTTTGGTCTATTTAAATTCCATAATAATACTCATACTATGAGGGTCATGTGAATATCATGGTAGGACCTTCGTTTTGTTATAAGGAATGTTAAAATCGTATTTGGTGGTTGTGTATTTTCATTGCGTTGAGACTATGGTCACTCTATTTGTCGCATATGTTAATTATTATTAAAGAGTGTAATCGTTGTTTTGTGTAATTCTAACGGTTTGTGAAAATTAAACTCATTACAATAATTAATGTATATGCGCAAAAGATGGAGGCCACATATAACAAATATTGACTATGTGGACTATGAAAGATAACCATGTATCAAACTTCTGTTACATAATTTTAAAATTAAAATCACAAGCATTTTTAATAATTTGATCTTAAGTCTGGATCCCATATATTAATTATAAAAAAATGTTGATCATTGTTCATTTGTGTGCAAACGTTGATGCCTGGTAAAATTAAACTAACTACAATGCATAACATATATGCACAACAGTTGGAAGAAACCTCAAACAAAAAGCAGCATCGTTGCTCCATTGACTATGTGTTGTTTGAGTTATGGCCATGTAGGTAGTAATACTTTTAATAATAAATATTAAGGTGTGTATTTTAGAATGATATTTTTACCATATTTTATATTTCAAATTAAGTTATGAAATTAGGTATAGGAATTTTCTTCTTGGACAAATGACCAATGTAGAGTTACAACGTCTTTTAATTGAAGCCATTAAATTGTAGATGTGCATTTATTACATATTTGTTGAAAATATATAATTTTTTTTTTAAATTGATAATATTTCTTGTACCTGTGAAAATAAAAATACAAAAAATGAATGTAAATATAAATTAAATGTTAAAATTGAAGAAAAAAATACAATTTAGAAAAAATGCTAATGTGCATTACTGTTACACATGGTAAAAATGTTGTGGGAGTATTGACTTGTATAGTCCACATAACATTAAAATGGAAATGCTACTCTCTTAATCCATGGCTTCATTGCTATGCATGTAAGTTTTATTGAGTCACAACAAATTAGATTAGAAAGAAAGAGTTGAAACTAAAAAATGTCACATTTTATAAAATGATCGATTCTTTTTGAAGTTTATATTGATTTTGTGAATTTACGTATTATGGTGGAATAGAGAATATTTACATGTGGTTTTAAGTGGAAAGATAAATAAAACGTCATGTAAGGATGTAGTGCATAATTATAATACGTGATCGAAATAAGTAGAAAGAAGATATGTAAATTTAATTGGTTTAAATTTTTAAACTCTCGAGAAACTTTTAATTATTTTTCATATATAAGTCCATAACACACACATCTTAAGATCATAGTCTAACTTATATTTGAGAAAAAAGAAGACTAAATCAATAACTCATTTCTATTAATAAAATTAATTTTAATTGAAAATATAATATTGATAGTACATATTAATATTAACTATAAATTAAATTAAAATTTTGATAATTAAGATTATATAATTTATAAAAATGTAATTAAATTAGTTAAAATAAAAATAAGTTCAGGTTATAATTATTTTCTTGTCATAAACAATGGTATAGACATTCTGACCTATTTTGGTATTATGCACGCATCATATTTATTTTTACAGAGTCATCTTAAAATGACCAATTTTATTTGTTTTATATATAATTTCCATTTTTTTATGGATCATTGTTGAATTGTGCGCTAAGTGTGGATGCGTTGGAAAATCAAACAAACTGCAATGCACAACATATTTTCACGTAAGCTACAGGCAACCTAAAATAAAAAGCAACTCTGTTCTTTGGTTGAGTGCTATTTTTAATAAATTATTAATGGAAAAGCCAGGCAATTGTTCTTTGTACAATCATGACTTTATTTTCCACTCAACAGACATGCGCGCAGAAAAACGTTAAGATGACCAGCCATCGCAAGTGCTCTATTCAATGATCGGTTAGAATCTCCATACATGCGCGCAGAAAAACGTTAACATGACCAGCCATCGCAACTGCTCTATTCAATCATCGGTTAGAATCTCCATATATAGAGAGTTAGGTGATGGTTATTATATTCAAAACTATTTAAATATGTTTATATATATATGTGTGTATTGTCATGGAAATGCGAGACAAGTATTCCTTGTACACTGCACCACATTGGATCTGACTTTAATTTTTCCGCAATAGACACGGCCGCAGAAAAACGTAACTTAATCAATCATATAAATTCGTTCCATTAAATGGTCGGTTCGAATCTCTCTCTCCCTATATAAAAGTTGTCAAATGGTATTATATAAAAAATTATTTAAATAGACATAAGGAGCCGTACTACGTGTTAGATGATTATAGATTTTGTAGTTTTCATCTTTGCTTGTTACACCGTTGATTTATAATAGATTTATGAAGGATTTATTCAAATTTTATTGTGTATTTATTAAGTTGAGTTAGATTGGCACACTATATTTTGAACGGTTTTTCAAACATTTTACTAAATGATTTTTGTTATCATTTTTGTATCAATTGATGCATGGATAGTTGGTGGGAGTATGAGAAATAATGATTAGAAAATAAGTATAGAAATTAGTTCTCAAATTTTATCATGAGGTACTAGTTCTGACCTACACTCTCCTTTACCCAATGTTGTGCTTGATTTTCTTAAATTTGATAGACCTTATAACTATTTTGAAAATTTTACTCTGGGTACTTACACTATAGATCAAGTCGCCCCTGAAAGCCTCATGATGTACTATGTCAATAACCATTATTAAGACCATGGTGAGAAAATGGAAGGAGTCCAAAACCTTATCGAAGGTTTTTTCTTGTTTTGTTTCACTAACCCTAAACATTGGAGAGTTATTGTTAATTATGGCCCTTGGTTTATTAGTAACATGCTGGTGGTGTTTTCCCATTGGACCTGAGACTTTCAAGTTTTCAAACAAGCCAAGGTTATAATCCTAGTTTGGCTAGATTTTGTGCCTTGTCTCTCCCCTTATGGAGTTTTATCAACCAAAGCATTAAATCCTTGAGATATTTCATTTGCCATGAACATCTAAAGTTCTATGCAACCCATCCTCAGAAAAGGGTTTGTGTGGAGATTCGCCTAGACAAACATTTGTAGGAGTCCATTGAGATTCAAGTCAAAACTAATTGATTCATACAATGTGTAATTTATATTAACCTACCAAACCCTTGTTTCAAGTGCCATTTCTTGGATCATATGATTTGGGAATACCCTTTAATGGTCCCCACTTCCCCTATTCCTCAGGATAAAAGTGAATTTGAGGTCAAACCCCAAAATGGAAATCCTGATAGTTGGAACCAAGTTATTTACAAGATAAATAAATTAGGTTGAGGTCATACCAAAACCCCGAACCATTGTGTGTCGACCCATAGGTGATCCTAGCTTTTCAAACTGCACTAGAAAAATGTTTATTCCTACTCAAGTTAAAGTGTTGCCTTCCTCCGCTAGCCTGGCTCATTCTTCTTAACACACTTTAGGGGTGACAATCTCAAATTGTGAGCTCAATCTCATTACTTTCAACTAAATTTTTTTTTCAGTGCTTCTACAGCCTCTTGCCCACTAAAAATGATGAGTATATGCAAGAGAAATGACAAACTTTCAATCTATGAGAGTTCATGTTAGAGGATGCAATGTTCAATCGGATTGTATCCCTCTCAAGCCATTCAAAGGAAAATAATATGAATTCTGATGCTTCATAATGTTAGTTTATTCATGGAATATTTGATGGCTTACTAATTTGGTACATAAGTATGCGATTACGAATAGTTGTCAGTATTTTTGATATGAACTTTTTGTGCATGAAAGAAGTCAATTTTTGACTTTTCCTTTTAGTCTACTACTCTTGTTAATTTCCCTAGAGATTTATGTCAAACCCCCTATCATGAGCCTTGACTTGGTGGGGTTATCACTCTTTTGGGCCTTAAAATTTCTCAAAATATTAATTTATTGGGTTATGATTCGATTCTTCGGGTGATTTGAAAGTTATTTTATTTTGATAAGCACATTATTGGTATTGTTAACCTACATGAATTAAATGATGCATTGGAACACACTTTGCACTAGAGATGGTTAAATTATTCACTCCCAGATACTCATTATATCTTTTGCGATGACTTCAAAGTGGTTGAGTCTGATAAAGACAAAGAACATTTTCTCTCCATGTGTTGATCTTCTAGAGAGCAGGAGGCATGGTTTTACATGTGTACCAAACTCAGGGTTTTTGATCCCAGCAACCATCGAAGGAGAGAGTCATATTTTTCCTAGTTCACCTAGACTAGCTTTCAATAGAGAGAAGATAGAGTGCTTAAGTGCCTTGATTGAGATATGCTTGCTTAATAAGACCTTTTTAACTTTTCTCCTCTATATGGTCAGTCGATAGTTGTGTTCCCATACACCCTTTTATCACACCATCATCCTATTTTATTCATTTTTGAATGGACCACTACTTAGGTTAAATCACAATTTAATATTTTTGTGCTATTCATCTTAGACATGAGCAAACTGTTGGGCAAATTATTCAAATTTGGTACCTAGTTCCTAGACCCTCTAGGGATATTGTTTGGATTGGTTGATGGGCTTATACCATTATTCACACCACCACTTTTCTTTTAGTATATGGTAAATAAAATTCTATCTTTCAACAATGCATTCATCATGCCACAAACTGTGAGTACATTCAAGTATCATAGGAGCTTGAGGCCATGCCTTTTAATAATTCCCTTCAACATCCAATAGTGCGTTAGAGACAAACTATGAATTGAAAAGGCATACAAACCGAGAGAAATGTAGCTTAGACCTATGATGTAATTGATGCAAGTTGGAGATAAAGTGACCAAAGAGTTTCTTATCCTCCTTTGGTCATAGTTAGTTAATTGTTGCCATGTTGTACTTTGTGAGAGGCCACATTAATATTACAAAAATAGTGATAGATAATAAGAGTCCCATAACTTTAAATGGGTACCATGCTTCCACCATATTGAATTAAATGTGAAGGTTCTAAAATAATTTTTTTTAATATAAATTAATTTTTTTATTAATCACCACAACCACTCCATGAATAATGAGATATCCATATGATCCTGTGATCATGATAAGTGTCACCCATTGCTATAACATGGACAAGGATTTCATACTAAAATATAAGGATAAGATTTACTCCCCTAAAATATAGGTACACATTACTTTAAAAGCTGCAGTGTTTCACTAGTGAAAGCTACAGAGGGGTTTTGGTCTATTTAAATTCCACAATAATACTCATACTATGAAGGTCATGTAAATATCATGGTAGGACCTTCGTTTTGTTATAAGGAATGTTAAAATCGTATTTGGTGGTTGTGTATTTTCATTGCGTTGAGACTATGGTCACTCTATTTGTCGCATATGTTAATTATTATTAAAGAGTGTAATCGTTGTTTTGTGTAATTCTAACGGTTTGTGAAAATTAAACTCATTACAATAATTAATGTATATGTGCAAAAGATGGAGGCCACATATAACAAATATTGACTATGTGGACTATGAAAGATAACCATGTATCAAACTTCTGTTACATAATTTTAAAATTAAAATCACAAGCATTTTTAATAATTTGATCTTAAGTCTGGATCCCATATATTAATTATAAAAAAATGTTGATCATTGTTCACTTATGTGCAAACGTTGATGCGTGGTAAAATTAAACTAACTACAATGCATAACATATCTGCACAACAGTTGGAAGAAACCTCAAACAAAAAGCAGCATCGTTGTTCCATTGAGTATGTGTTGTTTGAGTTATGGCCATGTTTCATATTTTTATGAAATAATTTTAATCTTAAAAATAAATAATTTTAATATTAAATTTTTTTTTTAAAAAAGAACAAACAAACAAACAAAAGAAATTAATTGCGGCCCCTTATTTTCATTTTTGCAGAATGAAGAGTGGATCCGTAGAAGATCGAAAGAAGAACGCATATCTGAACAAAATTTGCGGCCTTGTTAAACGTCATTTGAGATCAACCAGTTGCCCGGTGCAGAAACTAAAGATGAAAAGATGTCATAGTCAAAATCAAAGGCGAAGATACACTTCACAATTTTGATATACGTGGCCATTACGAAGAGAAAGCCGCAATTAAAGTTTTATTAATGTACAAAGTGATCGCAATTTGTAATATATAAAGCTGCACGCACGTCAGTTGGAGGATTTTTGTTTCGAAATATAAATATTTTCAAAGGTTAATGTTTGAAACAAAACAAAATGCATTCTCTGATGCCGTTTAGACGAATAAGAAATAATCCGCCCAAATAATCCGACATGACGCTGACAAATGTTGAAATTTCCGGCCTGCCCGTCTTCAATGCCAGAAGGATTTATTTATAATTAGGACTCCGTAGCCCCTAAGCAAACCATTCTCTCCCCACATGGCAAAGAGAATGATGACATCCTCAGCTTGCACGGCTTGTAGAATGCAACGCAAGAAATGTTCAGAAAAATGTCTGTTCGCTCCCCATTTTCCATCAGATTATCCAGAAAAGTTTACATTGGTACAGAGAGTGTTTGGAACCAATCATATTATTAAAATGCTTCAAGTATGCCTGCTTATTTCTATTTTTTTCCCCGTAACTATGGTTGATTATGCAAACTTTTGTTTTAACGTGGTGTTGTTGTTTTAGGGTCTGGAGGATTGTCAAAGAGCAGATGCAGTAACTAGTATGGTGTATGAAGCAACTGCGAGGGTGAAGGATCCGATCCATGGAAGTTCGAGTGCAATCCAGCAAATGACGAAGAAAATTGCTGAGCTGGAAACCCAGTTGACAGCCACCCAGACAGAGCTCACGAATATGCGTTCGCAGTATGATAATCTTGTATTCCTCTTCGGCTGCGGATATCTTGATTCTCAACATGTTCTATATTCCGCTGATGCCACATCACAACCAATTGAAGATATCATGTACGAGGAAGTCGATCCATTGTCGCTTTGGGAAATATAAAAGTATTATAATGCGACTATGACATTATTGGGATTGATCTGTCCTTTCTGTGTGAGGAGTTTGTCTTGGAATATAGTGATTTGAATATAGTAACTGTATTTTCGTACTTTCTCAATATATAAATACATACCATAGCCTTTCTTATTAATTCAATGTTTAAACTTGATGGTCGTCCTTGCCCGGTTTATTTATTCAGCATTGATTTATGCTTTTATTCAAATTTAGCACCACTCGGAGCCTCTAAGCTCTCTACTCTTTTCACAGTCGGGTTATATTTAGTTTTGTTTAGCGTAAAATACAATCATTTATTTTTATTAATAGAAAAATATTTAGAGGTAGGTAAGAGTTATATTTATAATAATGATTTATATGGTAGTTCATACAAAAGTTTTGGAGGGAATATAAAAAATTAGTATATCACTATTACATTCCTTTGTTAAGGGTATATTCTGTAGATTATTGATTAAAATTTTAAATTGTAATTTATATTGAAATCCATCAAACAAAATAATTTAGGTGCCTGAAAAAAATACTTCTGATTAATTTTTTATATCCAAATTTTATACCAAAGGATCTGAAAATGCAAAATATAAAAAAGGACATGAATACATAAAATTAATAACATTATATTTTTGTAAGTTTTAGTGCAGCAGCACTTCTCTCAACTCCTCAAGGTACACATACATGACCCTTCATATTTTAAATTAAATCATTTTATATTTTTTCTTTTCCCTGATCATTTCCTTCATTTCCTGCTAGAAATAATTACAAAGGTGATATCATTTGAAATGTAAAAATAATAAAAGAATTTAAAAATATAGAAAATCTTATTGATTCTCATTTATTAATGGAGATTGTTATCATTTTATAATATTCAAGAAAGAGAACAGTATCTCTTCTTCAATATTACTACCTTATATTTGTAATAGCATGGATGAGATAACTTCAGAGATAGAAGGTTCACCTCTTTTTTTGAGAGAAAAGTTTTTATTTGATTTTAAATTATTCATAGATGCTTTCTATATTACAAAATTATTTATTCAAAATTTATTCTCTTTATAAAATAAATTATTTCTATTCATTCACAGTTAATTTTTATATAATTCTAGTCTTATTTTATCTCGAAATTGGTAGAATTAAATAAATTTCTCCAGTAGCACATTGGTATCTACTGGAAATGTTTTTAATATAATAACACGATAATTTATTTTAAGGAAATCAGGGAGATTTGTTCAAAAACTATTACATAATCTGTTATGTAATGCACGCAATGTCCAAGAGAAATTAGATCTGATATAATCACCAAATTTAGAATATAATTACAATTCAACTAAAAACTAATCGATCCTGACGAAGTTAACTAGTTTTAAGTTCTTCCATCCATGGCGACTTCAATCGAAGCCATTTGAATGAAGAGGAATCCGGGATTGTGGCCTACAAATGAAAGATAGAAAAGAAGTAATTAAAAAAAAAAAAAAACCGCAAAAAAATAAAGGCAAAATTTCTAATTTCTATCCATACTCTCCAAGTTTATCATAAACTAGTCGTTGAGGGCATGGGGAAGACACCAAGATCGGGGTACGGTGGCACTCATTCGGCTTACCATTTTCATTTTTTAAAAGATACGAAAAAACCACATTGATGAAATAGATTTGCATATGCTCATGGAATTTGTAGAAACAAAAATTTGGTGCCCAGTAGTAATGGTGGTGTGCTGTGGATGCATTTCGAATAGTCGTTTGTAATATGGTTTTCAGAGTCTGTGATCTTATTAACAAATCATAGAGTTTGAAATCCCTTGGAAACCCTTGAATGACTAGATTTAGGTATATAAAATTGTAGAGTTTGAAATCCCTTCGAAACTCTTGAAACACTAGCTTAAGATATATAAAATCGAACTTATTAAATCGCACGACTGTTCAAATCAACTTTTTGATTTATTATATAAATTTTAATTATAATTATTAAAAAAATTATTTATATAAAATAATAATAATTAATATTCATTTCAAGATTTATGAATTTTATTTTATAAATTAAAGTTTTCAATATTATTAAGAATATAAATTGGTATCAACGTCAACAAAAAAATTCTATCAAACATAATATTCAGTCTTACTTTGGGAACAACACGTGATTTAGAACTTTTTGGCTTTATAAACTTCGAAATTTTAGATTTACGAATACAAAACTAAACACCATTTCAAACTCGCAACTTATTTATTGATAATCACTAAAAAAAAACTTATAAACACTTTATTTCACCAAAAACAAACATTAAACATTATCTTAACTTCTTATACAACCTCCAATGTGAACTCAAAATCTTAACCTTCTATTCAATCTATAATGTGATCTCAAACCATTTATTGCATCACCAATGACCAAGCAACGGGATCATTAAATTTTATTTATTTTTGATGTTTATGGATCTCACCCTTGTAAACATAAGCTTTTCACGACAAAAACGGAGACAATTAACTACGGATATTTTCTATCAAAATCATTTGAAAAATATATATCAATATCAATAATAAAATTCAAACAAAGAAAATAATATCACTGCATTCACATAAAAAAATATTTTGAACACAACCTATTTGATAATACTTGAAAAATATTGAAACTAATAATAAAAAAAGGTTTTGGTGTTTTGGTATGGATTTAGATTAATAAGTAAATTGATTCATGTATGTATTATTGTAAATTAAGTTTTGATTTTCCATAAAATTTTATAATTATTAAAGTTAAAAATTATTAATGAAATAAAATGGAAAAAAATATGATTATAATTTTTTTAAAATATAATTATGTTATTGAGAATATTATTTGTCATTTATCTAATTATATCGGAAATGATAGTATATAAAAAATAATATAATTTTGACATTGATAAATTTTATTGAGCACTATGATTTATGTGGATAATTCCTTAAACTTACATTATATGAATGAATGACTCTGTGTGTGGGTGTGGGTGTGGGTGTGGGTGGGGGTGAGGGATAAAACTATCATATATGAATTCAATCATGTTACATTGTAATTAATATACTCGATGACCTCTATACTTTGAAAAGGTCATTAGCCTTCATGTTAAATAAAGCTAACCACCCTCAACCATATATTCATGCAATTATTGTGTCAAATGATCAAAACCATGTATTATGTATGCTAGTATTTTATTTTGATGTTTGAGTAAATGTATTAAGGGCATGCTTCCGTTTATGCAACACCTTTATTAGTGAATTAACTTAGTAATATGTTAGAATTTTCTAGTGAGTTGTTTTCATGGGTCTCTGAACTCATCAGACTAATAAGACCTATTATTAAACCTCCCAAAAGCTTATAAAATGTTTATTTGAATGTAAATAAATTACTAGTTTGTTATTGAATATATTTGTATTATATCTCTATATAAAATCATAATAGTGGTACTAGATCCTTATTTACCATATGAAAGACAATTGAAGACATGTTTTGAAGAGAGCATGTATCACTGAGAGTGTGTGTGAATGAGATTGGATTATATTGAATGTATGAAGATCTGAACAGGGAACATTAGGGTAATACATTGCATTTGTATATTTTAAATCTCTCAAACTCTAAAATGTCATATTTTTATTTATTCTTTGATTTCATATCCTCTGAAAAATAAATGAAATGAGACTTGCATGGTACAAAGCTCCTAACATTAATTTTAGATAAGATTTGTATTGTTTTGAATTCAATTTAAAGCAATGTTTACTATTTTTACAAATCAAATCTCTAGTAGTGTGACCAAAAATGTATTAATACAATTATTTTAATGTGAAAGATCAAAAATGTTTTTTTAATGCTACTATATGGGTTTGAATCTCCTATTATCTATTGTTTAGGTTCAAACAATTCAAAAACAAGTGTCATGGAGAATATTTAGTACCTTAGAGTTTGATATAGGCTTAGGTGTCAAGTTGTGACATAACTTTATTAGCGCTATATTAGGAGACTTTGTAATAGACTCAAAATCAAGAAAGATGTAACAGACTTTGTGTCACATTATTTGTAATGTTAGTGAGTGAAAGATGAACATGTTTATATGCTTGGAATGTTATATCTACATGATATATCAAAATATAAGTAGTAGGTGATTAGTATTGACTTTATCTAAGGTTTACCATTATCAAAAAATAGGCATGACATGATCCTGGTAGTAATTGACAAACTACCTAAGGTTGCTCATTTTATACTAGGCAATTTGATAGAGGATGCACCCATTCTTACAAAAAAAATTGTAGACAGAGTGTATCGGTTGCATGGATATATAAAGAAGACTATTTTAAATTGTGATATGGAGATGACTTCTAGGTTTTGGATAACTCTGAATTCAACTTTGTGCACGCAATTAAACTTCAACACTACATGTCACCCAAAGACTACGATCAAATTGAGGGAGTTAGTCAAGTTTTAGAGGATCTCCTTCATATGTATTACATACATAAGCAATATAATTGAAAATATTATGTTATATTGGTTGAGTTTGCTTATAATAACTCATACCAATTAGTTTTAAAGATGGCACCATTTGAATAACTGTATGAAAGAAGGTGTAGGACACCAATAAGTTGAAATAAGTTAGAAGATAGGGTATTCTTTAGACTTGAGATGCTTTTAAAAATATTATATCAACTTAAATTAATAATGTAGAAATTGTCCCAAGGCCAATGATATATAGAAGATTTATGTTGATCTGAAGAGAATATATAGGCAATTTTAAGTAGGTGATAAAGTGTTCCTATAAGTTAAGCCATAAAAAGAGCTTGATTAAATTTGAAAAGTTCGCTAATCTTTCATTGAGATATGTGGGAACTTTTGAGGTGTTATAAGTGGTCATTATTATACCATATAGGATTGCATTGAAAATAACCCTAGTTTAATTACATAATATCTTTCATGTATCTTATCCTAAAAAATCTATACCTAATCTTTCATGTGTGTTGGATTATAATGTTTTACATGTTTTGGATCTCATGGTGGTCATAATAGAACCAATCAGAGTAATTGACACTCATAAAATTTGTTTCTATAATAAAGATATGCCATAGTACAAGGTCTTATCAGACTAATACTCTGAGAATGGTGCTACTTAGGAGGACTATAATGAGTTTTATAGTCAATTTTCACACTTATTTGTTGATTTATTACTTAATATTATGTTATCTTTCTACTAACTAATGTCTTTGATTTAGAATAAGTATCATCTAAATGATGATCAGATTTAGAGGGAAGGATGTTACATCTTGATTTCGCACTAAGTAAATTTACTTGATTTTCTATAATTTTTTATGGATGAAAATTTGTTTCGATTATTATTTAGCTAAGTTTTAAGTTATGTGTTTTTATGATATAGTTGTATGTTACTTTGATTTCATGATTGCATTGCTATGAGTTAGCCATTTTACATATATTTTACATTATGATCATATTGATTTGTTATTATAATAATATTTTATGACATACATAATGATGTTATGGACTAACTATCTTTTTGTTGTGACTATGATGCAAGAGAGATTCATCCCTCAAAGAATGATGGAGGGAGAGCATCATCAGAGATGGTGAAATAGATAGAAGTGTTGGGGAAAGACAGAAAAAAATTAGAATCCATGCACACACCACATTAGATAGCATTCGCAATATGCATTGTTTGAATTGTTAGAGTTAATACTTTTTTAATGTTATCAGCATTTAGATAATCATTTATGCATATTAGTTTTGTGTTAGTTCACATTTATGTCTATATGAAATTAATCTCATGTGATTGTGTTGTGGTTACTGTATATATATTTTATGTATAATGTTACTATGTGTTTATGTCATGTTATTGTATTCATGATTATTAATGTTTTTCAAAACCGTAAATTCGTGTGAATTAGTATCTGGTGCTACAGAATATAGACTAACCTTCATGTCTTTGAAATGTTGACTAGTTATCTGCATGATAATCAGGAATATCATTATATGTCTTAAAAACTTTAAAATATATGCGGATAACAAAATTCATAAATGATCTATACGATATAGTACTAACACAATAGTTATTTTTTTATAGTTAAGATTAGTATAATAATATGCAATTTACTATTTTGACTTTATATTTGTCGTATTATCATTAAGTCTTGATGATATTCGAAATGCTAATTATAATTAACCAATTTATTGAATTTTTAAGTAGAAAATTATTTAAAAAAAGCAAATATATATATATATATATATATATATATATATATATATATATATATATATATATATATATAAACAAAACAAAACACAAAAACAAAAAAAGTAAAGAATGGAAAGTTTATAAGGGTGATCCTTAAAATGCATTACTCATGCAAAGGAAAGAAAAAAGGAAATAAAAGTGTGGAATAAAATAATAAGAGGAGAACAGAAAGAGGGGAAGAGAGCACGGATTGGAGAATAGGAGAGAAGACAGTGGAGCGCAGGAGGAGAGAAAGAGAGCAGAACAAAATGTAGAAGGAATAAAGGAGATCAAATGGGCTCGCAGATTTTCCCAGTGGTTACAGGTTAGTTTGTTTTAAATTCACATTGAAATCTAGGAGGAGGTAACTAATAACATTTACAAATTGAGTTTTAGTGCTAGACGCACAGCCCCCTCTTCACACCAAGACCCTGATCTTAGAAATAAACTCAATGTAATATACAAGTGGTCTCCTCTAATTATTTAGAAGAATATTATGTGTTAGGTGATTCTTTATAATCTCAATATTTAAGTGAATCGGTAGGTGAAATCAGTTGTCTGATGTAATCTTTTGAAGAATTCATACGAATATTATACCAAGTCGACATGTAACTGGATATACATCTATATTCACGGTGGATAAAATGTAAAGCAAACTGTGTGAACAATATTAATTAAATAGTAAACTGCGTGAGTGTAGAATGCCAGTGAATAAAATGTATCTATTTAAAAAAATCACGTTATTCTATGTCAATCCCAGTAGGGATGTTACTGAATGAATAATATAAGAACCTGCATGATGTTAAATTGTTCCCATTGTCATGTCTTGAGCTTCTCATTGCAATCTAACACCATCAGGTTTTAAGCATTTTAACATTTTGAGGCACGTCTACTCACGTAGAGGTAAATCGCTTACTAGATTGAGGTATTGTTTCTCTTATTCAAAACATTATATTACATTCAATCTCTATTCCTTTCCAAATATTGACATTTAGTTGATTTTTAGAATTGACTAGCAGTCATTGGTTTGTTATTTGCATTTCAAATCGTGATTCCAAATTTCACCTGTTACAATTATAATGCATACATGGAATTTAATAATACTATATGATTCTAGATAGTGAGGAATGGTTATCCTCCATGGGAGTTATTTGCAGATTGGTTAATATGTTGCTTATAATCCTTGATCTGCATCCTTGGATCTCTAAGCAATCGCAACCTCTTCTGCAAGGTAATCTGTAAATATTTCCAACGTGATAAGTTTATTCATTGTGGTGTTTGTGAAAATTGAGGACAAGACTGTGATTACAAACGGCTGTGGAGATTGGATTATCATCTCCTTGTGATGAACCACGTCTCCATAACTTCAATCCATTCATCAAACCTTTCAACATATGACCCATTTAAGTTCATCTTCACCACCTCCCATTACAGTTATGTTCATACCATTGGTACAAGGAAATATGCAACTCCATAGGTGAGTTCCAAATAACCGACCTTGCCACAACCCTACCCTCCCACACCACTTATGCTAGATTTTTGGCTAAGGACAATAATTATAAGGATCTACCTATAAACATTGAGTTGAAATTAGAGGAACACGCTTGGAATCAATTGCTCAACTATGAGGTCATGCCTTTCCATTGGATTTTTTTTTTCGATATAGGCCATTTGTCCATATATTTTAACATACCCAAACTAAAAAAGGAATCGACTTGGTGGAAAAATGACCTTACTGTCCATCTTTCTGTGGGAAGTGTTGAAACACAATGTGTTGATTTCGAGTCAATTTCAAATTAAATTTAAGCCTTGAGTGAGGACCAATGAACTGATTTAAAGGAAGCAGAGGAAAAATCAAGGCAGCCTCAAGTTTTCCATCTATAGGTAAAACTGATTTTGTTTTAAGTGAAAGTTATAAACAAATTATTTCTCTGGAAATTGCTATACATGTTTCTCCTATTTCAAATCTTAATGAAAATAAGGACTGGAATTTAGTGCAGATCAAGAGAAAAGGGAGACTCAACAAATTCACTACATCAAAGGTTTCCTTAGATAGGGTCAAAATAAGAGCAAGAATGCAACATAAAAGTTATGTTGAATCACGACATACAGTTAGCTGAAAGCATGAGGTTTTTAGGTTGATTATTTTCTATTATTTACTTGGATTTTGTTGTAAAATTTTATGTGTTTTTTTGATGTTTGGGTAGCTCCTTTTTTTATTAACTCGATGTTATGTTCTTTGGGCCATTTTCAGAGGTATTTTGTGTGAGCTTAACTGTTTTATCTTTTAAACCTTGTACAAGTCTTCAGGATCTTTCAAAACTATTTTTTTACATCATATAAGAAAATAACACTTTATGATGTAATCGAATCACATGAAAATATGTCATTGATTCATAGTCATGAGATGATAGAGTGCATTTAGCTTTTAAGTGATTTTTTTGAGATCTAGTTAACTTTAATTTTTATCATATGTTACCTTTGCATTTGAATCTTCCTGTAATTCTGTCATAAAATCCTGAAAGTCAACATATGCATTAAACTTGATTTGCAGTTCATATCATTTCATATTTTCGCACCTTTTTAAAACAAAATGAATAATAATGTTGAAATTAGAATTAAAAATATTATTTAAATATTATTTGTCAAACTTCATACAAAACCCCATCACTGTGTAAATTTAAAAATATAGCCAGGGCGAAAAAACATCACATCTCCATGTTTTACATATTATAATTTATGATCCATAGAATTTGAACACTTCAAAAACATGGATTAGTGGTAAGGTCCAGCCCCTAGGGGCTAAATCCACCCAACACATGGTCACATGGCAAACTTGGGTTATCACTTTAAAAACCACTAGTAATCATCAAGTGCATGCTAAGTAGAGTGGTCACATAGTTTTATCTTCATGGTCATTATCAACAGACAAATAGTGTGATCTCTTTGGTACACCATTACACATAACTTCAACTTCAAATGCATGCAAAGTGAACCTTGATACTTTGATATCTATAAACCAGGATATTTTTTAGATCTATCAAAATGAAAAATATAGTTAACATTGTTTCATCCCATGTTTCTTAAAACATATGGGAAAAAAAAACATTTTTATCTATACTTCAAGCATTTTTTTATATCTATCTGAATGAAAAATATAGTTAACATTGTTTCATCCTATGTTTCTTAAAACATATGCCAAAAAAATACATTTTCATTTATACTTCTCCTTGATTACCATTTAGGTTTGGATTTTAAAAAATTCACATGAAATAACAAGAATCTCCAAAAAGTATGAAATTTATTTTAAACTGGGGTTTTTATGAGTATAAATCATGGAAAATACTAGATAAAACCCAAAGTTTATTTATTTTTCTAAAAATAAAAAAAAAATCATAGCATATACAAAACATATTTTATCAATGAATTTTTAAATCCCATGAGATGGATAGGCTTAAATTTTGATTAATGGATTGGAAAGTAGCTTGTGAATGCTAGTATTGATGAAGGTGCAGGAAAAAAAAAACACAAAATACCTATAAGAAAAATTTAAGATACACCAATACACTCAAATATTGAAAATGATATAAATATCTTCATAAAGACTATTCTTCATTAATATGTGCAACAAATGATGTAAATAAATTTGAATGAAAATTTAAATATAAGACACATGTCAAATGAATATTAAATTTATTGATGTGATACCATATATGAATTTAGGAAAACCCAACAAAAATATGAAATGAACATCCATCTAAACAATAATTCTTAGATCGTAGAAAGAAATTCACCACTAAGATACACTATATTACACTAACAAATCAAATAATGTACATGTGTGTAGGGGAAATAATGGTTGCACTATAACATGACACTTCAAGAGACTATATCTCTAGCAACATTAGAGATGACTCTAAGCTATAATTTTAATTTCCACAAGGACACAATGGGACCTCATATATTGAAATAAATATGAGTGAGATATTGTATTCAATTAAGTGAAAGTTAGGTTATGATAGCTACTCAAGTTAAAACTCACCCTTTTTAGATATATAAGGATAACTATAACTTAAATAATTTTGTGTAAATAAATAATATAAGTAATAAGTCACACATTAATATTACTTCATCTAAAGTAGAATTTACATCAAATATGAAATGACACAACAATAATCAATATTCATACACACTAATACATCTAATACAAATACATAAAAAATATCACAAACTCATCCATTATTAATCCTATTAGATTAATATGGAAGGTCACCATACTGTGCCATGTTATGCTTCTTTGAGGAACCTTCACCCATGTTTCCTAGGAGGTAATTCTTACACCATCATTAGATTATTATACCCTAAGTGATAGTTTCGAATGAGTTCATACCCATTCTTAAGGTTACTACATATCGACTAGTAATGTTTAGTTCATTTTTTATGGATTTAGTAATTCTTCCTCATTTACTAGACAATCAAGATTAAAAAAGATTTAATTTGAAATTATTCATATTATTTTTTCATATTCATTTAAAATAAGATATAGAATTTCTTCCAAATTTTAAAAAAAAAATGAGATAATGCTAAAAATTGTTTTGAGTATTACATTTATATATTTTTTATTCCCTGTATTTATACCATTGTAATCCATGGCATTACCTTCAATAAGACTAAATAAAATATTTTATTTACATACAAACTATTATCATACTTTGTTGTTGGTGTTGTTATTATTGTTGAGAAAGAAAGATGGATACCTGAAAATTTGTTAGTAAATAAAATTCATTTTTTTTAATAATTTTTTTTCTGTTCTTCTTTATCAAGGCAAAATGCAGTGTTTAAAAGACTCTAAAATCTTTTACAAAGAAAAAAAAAAGATAAAATATTGAAACTCTCCAGAAATATTTATGTTGGTAGAAAATAAATCATTAAGCCTCATTATAAAACTTATTTTATAAAGTTTTATTTTTTTTAATTTTAATTCAAATAATAATTTAAATTATAAATGATTTTTATAAAATATTAATTTTATAAAGTTTTATTTTTTTTAAATTTTAATTTGAATAATAATTTAAATTATAAATGATTTTTATAAAATATTATTAATTCATTTTCGTTA
Source organism: Torreya grandis (assembly GCA_037957365.1). Classification (NCBI taxonomy): domain Eukaryota; kingdom Viridiplantae; phylum Streptophyta; class Pinopsida; order Cupressales; family Taxaceae; genus Torreya; species Torreya grandis. The sequence continues at coordinate 586,137 of JARHVA010007150.1, forward strand.
AAATATATTATTTATAAATTTAATATTAAAATATATAATATAAAAGTGAGCAAAATGAACTTACACTCCTAAAGATAACATATCAATCTCTTAAATTTAGGTAATTTGATAGACAAATTTAATTAAATTCAAATGAGGATTATTGTTAAAATGTTCACTTAAATATTTACACAGAGGTTTAAGAAGACTAGGGTCGTATAACCGCTAGTTCCTTCAATATTTATTGAAAATAAGTTTTTTAGAACTGTATTTAAAGAATACATAATAATTGAACTCAAATTTTTGAATGAAATAAGGATACATATATTTCAAAGTCGAGTGACATAATCGTTTAGTATGAAAAAATGTATTGAAAATAGTAGATTATGGATATTATGGTGGATGGTACAATATTTTATTGAAAAGAAACTATGAACATTTAGAAGTGTGGTTAATACATTTAAAATGAATTAATAAAAATTAGTTAGGTATTTAAATTTCATATTAATGTTTTGGTATATTAAAAGAAACGATTTAAATTAAAAGTGGGAAGATAATGTGTGTGTGTATATATATATATATATATATATATATAGATTATAGTTTGTTATGTTATAATGTATTATATTTTTCAATTGATTAAGAGTTAATATTTTTGAGATTTAAAAAAAAAAATGTTATTTTTAACAGTTTAAATATTTCAAATAAGTTGATGGAATGGGTATAGAAAATTTATTTTTGGATGAATGAAATGTTGATAATATTTCTTGTACTCATGAAAATGTAAATTTAAAATATCAATGAAAATATAAACTATGAATAAATTAAATTCAAAAATAACAACAATTACAATTTTAAAAAAAAATTAATATGCATTATTTTTATACATGGTAAGAATGTTGTGTTGAGTATTTAATTGTATAGTCCACATGACATCAAAATGGAACTGGTATTCTCTAAATCTATGGCACCATGGTTATGTATGTAAGTTTTATTTTATTGGATAACAACAAAGTAGATTAGAAACAAAGGATTGGGGAAAAAAATGTCACATGACACAAAATGATCCCATCATTTTGTAGTTTAAATTGAGCTTGTGAATTTTCATATTGTGGTGGAATAGAAAACATCCACCTATAATGTTATGTGAAAACATAAATGAAGCATTAGGTGGGGATGTAATGCATGATCGTGAGATGTGGATGAAATAGATAGAAAGAATAGGTGTGAATTTAATTGGTGTGAGTTTGTTTTGGTTATCAAAAGATTATTGATTTTTTAATTTATAAGTTCATAATCCACACGTTTTAAGATTATAGTCTAGCATGTACTTGAGATGAAACAAGATTAGTCAATAACCCATCTATATTAGTATAATTGAATTAATTATGGAATAAGGTGTAATATTGGTAGTGCATATTGATGTTAACTGTGAGTTAGAGTGTTGATAATTAGTATTATATATTTTTTGAAGGTGTAATTAAATTAATTAAAATAAAAATAAGTTTAGGCTGTAATTATTTTACTATCACAAATAATGATATGGAAATTGTGATCTATTTTGATATTACGCACCCACCATATTTATATAAAAAAAATTAAAATGATTAATTTTATTTTATATATATTTTATTTTTTAGTTAATTACTATCTAAACAATAAAATATCTATATAATTTTTTTAAATGTAACAATTATCTCAACATCATAACTATGGACTTCTCATTAAAGTATTCTGGTGAGATTAACTTCCATGAATTGCAGATACATGTTACTTCATAAATCGCATTATATTACTAGTAAAATTTGTGGAGGGTCGGTTTTTTAAAATCACAAGAATATTTATAACATGGGTTCATTTGCATATTGTGGCAGGGCATTTTCTGGTTATAAAGGATGTTGATACCATATTTTGTGGCCATGTAGATTTATTGTGTTGAGGGTATGATCTATCCATATGTCGCATATGTTAATTATTAAAAATGGTGTGACCATTCGATTAACCGTGGCTTAGGAGGGGTCACCATGTATCCTATCTTTGTAACATATTTTAAGAGTTAAAGTACCATGCGCATTTGTAACCTTTTAATCCCAATAGTATAAAATAAAAATGCGATCATTGTTCATTTGTGCTCTAAGTGTGGATGCGTTGGAAAATCAAACATCTCTGTTGTTGAGTTTACTCCAATTTTTTTATAAATTATTAATGAAAAGCCAGGCAATTATTCTTTTGTAGAATCGTGACTTTATTTTTCCGTCAACAGACACGGGGGCAGAAAAACGTAACATGACCAGCCATCGTTACTGCTCTATTCAATGAGCGGTCCGAATTTGGATATATATATATATATAAAAGGTTGGGTGATGGTTATTATATTGCAGATTATTTTAATATGTTTATATGTATATATTGTCTTGGAAATGCGAGGCAATTATTCCTTGTACAGTGCACCACACGCGATCTGCCTTTATTTCTAACGCAATAGGCATATATATATATATAAGGTTGGGTGATGGTTATCATATTGCAGATTATTTTAATATGTTTATATGTATATATTGTCTTGGAAATGCGAGACAATTATTCCTTGTACAGTGCACCACACGCGATCTGCCTTTATTTGTAAGGCAATAGGCATGGGCGGAGAAAAACGAAACATAATCATTCATATAAATTTGTTCCATTGAATGGTCGGTTCGAATCTCTCTATATAAAAGATGCCTAACGTATTATATCAAAAATTATTTAAATAGAAATAAGGAGCCGTACAAGGTGTTAGATGATTACAGATTTTTAAGGTTTCATCTTTTATGTTATACCGTTTATTTATAATAGATTTATGTAAGAGTTATTTTATTTTTATTTTGTATTTATTATGTTGAGTTGGGTCGGCATTATGTTCTTTGAACTGTTTTTCAAACACTTTATTAAATAGTTGTCATTATCATTTTTATATCAGTTTATATATAGATAATTAGTAGGATTTTGATAAATAATGATTTTGAAACAAGCATGGAAATTTGTTTTCAATGTTTATCATGAGGTACTAGTTCCGACCCAGACTCTCCTACTCTCCTTTCCCTAATATTATGCTTGATTTATTTGAGTTTGATAGACCCTTCAATTATTTTTAAAATTTCACTATAGTTGCTTATATTATAAGTCAAGTCTCCCCTGAGAGCCTCTTAAAGCAATGGGTCAATAACTATTATTAAGATCATAGTGTGAAAATAGATGGAGTCTAAAACCTTATCAAGTATTTTTTCTTGTTTTATTTCACTAACCCCGAACATTTTATAGCTATTTTTATTCATGGCCCTTGGTCTATTAGTAACATATTGGTGGTGTTTTCTCATTGGATCTGACACTTTCAAGTTTTCAAGCAAGCCAAACTTAAAATCCTAGTGTGGATAGAATTTTGTGCCCTGCCTCTCCCCCTATGGAGTTTTGTCGACCAGCACATTAAGACCCTAAGATGTTTCATTTGCCATGAACATGTAAAGTTATATGCAACCCATCTTAAAAAAAGGGTTTGTGTTGAGATTGACCTAGACAAAGATTTCAAGGAATCCATTGAGATTCAAATCGAAAACAATTGATTCAAACATGTGATTTATATTAACCTACCAAACCCTTATTGTAGGTGCCTATCCTTGGATCATATGATTTGGGAATACCCTTTAATGGTACCCACTTCCTTTATTCCTCAAGACAAAAATGAATTTGAGGTCAAACCCCAAAATGGAAATAATGAAAATGGATTAGGTTGGGGTAATGCCAAAATCCCAAACCATTGTGTATTGAACCATAGGTGGTCCTAACTCTTTTGTCTCCACTAGAAAAATGTCTATTCCTACTCAAGTTAAGGTGTTGCATCCTATTTCTCTCACTCTCCTCAAGTAGTTGTTATTTTTTTTTCTTGTATGTCTTCTGACATTCTGCTAGTTTGGCTTGTTCTTCATAACCCCCTTCAAGGATGACAATCTTAGATTTTGAGCTCAATCTCATTACTCTCAACAGTAATATTGTTTTACAATGCTTACATAGCCTCTCTTCCTCTACATATGATATGTATGTGCCAGATAAATGGAAACCTTTCAATCTATGAGAGTTCATGTTTGGGGAGGTGGATTTCAATCAATTTGTAGCCCTCTCAGGTCATTCAGAGTAAAATGATATGAATCTTGATGTTTCATAATGCTAGTCTATTCATGGAATGTTCGAGGCCTTACTAATCTACCATGTAAGTATATTATTAGGAATAGTTGTGAACATTTTTGATATAATTTTTTTATGCATGCAAGAAGTAAATTTTTTTAACTTCCTCTTTTCATCCACTATTCACATTATTTGGCATAGGGATTTATGTCAATCTCTCTTTCATGAACCTAGTTGTGGTGGGGTTGTCACTCTTTTGGCGTCTAAACTTTCTCAAAAGGTTATTTCTTGAGATTTTGTTTCCATTCTTTGGGTGATTTGGATGTTGTTTTATTTTCATAACCATATTATTTGTATTTTTAACCTATATGTATCAAACATTACACTAAAACACACTTTGCTCTATAGATGGTTAGCTTATTCATTTTTAGATACTCATTGGATTTTTTGTGGTGGCTTTAAAATGGTTGAGTCCAATAAAGAAAAAAAATGTTGTCTTCCCATGCACTGATGTGTTAAAGAATGGAAGACATGGTTTTACATGTGTAAAAATCTTGGGGTGTTTGGCCCTAACATCCATCAGAGGAGAGAATCACATTATACTTGGTTCACCTAGTCTAGTTTTCAATATGGAGAAGATAAAGTTCTTACAGGTCTTGATCGAGTTCTATTTGTTGACGAAGACCATTTTCTTTAGTTTTTTCTTCTATATGGTTGGCCTGTAGTTTTGCTTCTAGACATCATTTTATCTTACCATCATCTTGTTTTATTCAATTTTGAATGGGCCACCATTCGAGTTAAATCCCACAAATCATAGTTTAATCTTAATACTATTCATCTTAGGCATGAGTGAACTATTTGGCAAATTGTTTGACTTTGAAACCTAGTTCCTAGAACCTCTAGTGGTATTGTTTAGGGTGATTGGTGGACTTATGCCATTGATCACACCACTACTTTTCTTTGAATATATCGTATGCAAGATGTTTTCTTTCGACAATGTGTTCCTCATGATAAAAAATTGTGAGAACCCTTGGGTGATACAAAAGCTTGAGGATTTGCTTTTTAATACTCACCTTCAGGGTCAAATAGTGGTTTGGAGATATAAACTAGGAATTGAAGAGGCATATAAAGTTAGAAGAATGTATCTCAGAGCTACGATGCATTTGATGAATGTTGGAGATAAAGTGACCAAATAATTATTTAATCTCCTTTGGTATAGGTTAGGTCATTTTTGCCATATTCATACTTTGTGAAAGGCCAAATTAATATTTCAAAAATAATGATATATAATAAGAGTCGAACAACCTCAGAGGGATATCATGCACCCACCATATTAACTTAGATGTGGAAGTCTTAAAGTGACTTTTTTAATATAATTTTTTTTTTGTTATTGATCACCGTGACCACTCAATGAACAATAAGATATCCATGTGACTATGTGATAATGATAAGTGTCACCCATCCCTATGTCATGGTCAAGGACTTCATCACAAAATATATGGATGAGATTTACATCCATAAAAGGTACATTCACATTAATTTAAAAGTTGCATTATATCACTAGTGAAATCCACAAAGGGTGTTTGGTCTATTTAAAGGCCACAATAATACTCATAACATGAGGGTCATGTGAATATCATGGTAGGACCTTTTCTTCTTATAAGGAGTGTACAAACCCTTTTTTTGTCACTCTTTTTGCACCTGATATTTTTGAAAATATTATTTCATTGGGTTTTGACTCCATTCTTTGGGTGATCTAGATGTTGTTTTATTTTGATAACCACATTATTAGTATTTTTAACCTATATGCATCAAACGATGAACTGGAACACACTTTGTTTTATGATGGTTAACTTATTCACTTTCAAATACTCATTGGATATTTTGTAGTGACACCAAAATGATTGAGTCTGATAAACAAAGAAGGTCATCTTCCCATGTGTTGATGTGCTAGAGAGTGGGAGGCATGGTTTTACATATGTAACAAACTTGGGATGTTTGATCGTAAAAATAACTGAAGGAGAGAGTTATATTATACTTGGTTAACCTAGTCTAATTTTCAATAGGGAGAAGATAGAGTGTTTAAGTGTCTTGATCGAGCTCTACTTGCTAAACAAGAACTTTTTCCCTTTGCTTATTTGTATGGTCGGCTAATAATTGCCCTCCCAGACACCCTTTTATTTGAACATCATCTTATTTTCTTCAATTTTAAATGTAAAACTACTCAAGTTAAATCCCATAAATTGTAATTTAACCTCAATAATATTCATCTTAGACATTAGCAAACTATTGGTCAAAATATTCAAATTTGGAATCTAGTTCCTATACTGTCTAGGGATACTATTTGGATTGGTTGGTGGTCTTATGCCATTGCTTGCACGACCAATTTTCTTTGAATATATGGTAAGTAAGATGCTATCTTTCGACAATGCATTCATCATCCCACAAACTGTGAGTACCTTCGAGAATCAAAGGAGCTTGAGGCCTTTCCTTTTAATATTCACCTTTAAGGTCAAAAAATGTTTTGAAGACATAAAATATGAATTGAAGAGGCATGCAAGGCTAGTGGAACATAGCTTAGAGATAGGATGCATTTGGTGAAAGTAAGAGATTTTAGTGACCAAAGAATATTTTATTCTCCTTTAATGCAAGCTAGGTCATTGTTGCCATGTTGATACTTTGTGAGAGGCCACATTAATATTAAAAAAACAATAATAAATAATAAGAGTCGCATAACCTCAAATAGATATCATGCATCCACCATATTAACTTAGATGAGAATGTCCTAAAATAACTTTTTATTTAATATAAATTAATTATTTTATTTATTAATGTGAACACTCCATGAACAATGAGATATCCATGTTACTCAATGACCATGATATGTGTCACCTATCCCTATGTCATGGACAAGGACTTCATCGTAATTTACTTCCATAAAATGTACATATACATTAATTTAAAAGTTGCATTTTATCATTAGTGAAATCCACATAGGGTCTTTGGTCTATTTAAAGGCCACAATAATACTCATAACATGAGGGTCATGTGAATATCATGGTACGACCTTTTCTTGTTATAAGAAGTGTTGAAACCCTATTTAATGGTTGTGTATATTCATTACATTGAAACTATGGTCATTTGATTTATCGCATATGTTAATTATTACTAAAAAAGTGTAATTGTAATTGTTTGTGAAATTTAAACTCATTACAATGATTAATGTATATTTACAAAAGATGGAGGCCACCTATAACAAAAATTGACTATGTCACTTATAAACGATAACCATGTATCAAACTTCTATAACATAATTTTAAAATTAAAATGAAATGTATTTTTAATAATGTGATCCTAAGTATGAATCCCACATATTAATTAGATAAAAATGATTATCATTGTTCGTTTGTCTGCAAACGTTGATGCATGTTAAAATTAAACAAACTATAATGCATAACATATCTGCACAAAGCAGCACCGTTGCTCCATTGACTATGTATTGTGTGAGTGATCGCCATGTGTTATATTTTTATGAAATAATTTTTAAAGTAGATTGACGTACATCTTTCTTTTTTTCCCGGGGGGGGAGGAGGAGTTTAAAAAAAATTAATTGCGGCCACTTTATTTTATTTTTGCAGAAAAAAGTGCAGATCTGTAAAAGATATAAAGTAGAATGCAAAGCTGGACAAAATTTGCCACCAGCTGAACTAAACGTCATTGGAGAGCAACCAGCTGCCCGGTGCACAGTAGGGAGTAACCAGTTGTCCTGTGGGATCAAAAATTAATTGCGAGTAGCTTATTGCACTTTTACAGAATAAAGATATAAAGGAGAATACATAGCTGAACAAAATTTGCGGCCTTGTTAAACTTCATTTGAGAGCAACAAGTAGCACTTCAGGTGGCCAAGATAAAGATGAAAAGTAGTCATAGTCAAAATCAAAACGAAGATACATTACACAGTTTCGATACACGTGGCCATTAAGAAGAGAAAACCGCAATTAAAGTTGTATTAATGTAAAAAGTGATCACAATTTGTAATATAAAAAGCTGCACGCACGTCAGTCGGAGAATTTTTGTTTTGAAATATAATGATTTTCAAACGTTAATGTTTGAAACAAAACAAAATGCATTCCACTGGTCGGGTGTGATGCCGTTTAGACGAATAAGAAATTTGGCATTTAGCTAGCCGCCCAAATAATCCGACATGACGCTGACAAATGTTGAAATTTCCGGCCTGCGCATCTTTTCTGACAAAAGGATTTATTTATAATTAGGATTCCGTACCCCCTAAGCAAACCATTCTCTCGCCACATGGCAAAGAGAATGATAGCATCCTCAGCTTGCGCGGCTTGTAGAAAGCAACGCAAGAAATGTTCAGAAAGATGTGTTTTTCCTGCTTATTTTCCATCAGATGATCCAGAAAAGTTTTCAATGGTACAGACAGTGCTTGGAACCAATCATATTGTCAAAATGCTTCAAGTGTGCCTGCTTCTTTCTATTTTTTTCTCCCGATATTATGATTGATTATGTAAACTTTTGTTTTAACGTGGTATTGTCCTTTTAGGATCTGGAGGATTGTCATAAAGCAGATGCAGTAAATAGTATGGTGTATGAAGCAACTGAGAGGCTGAAGGATCCCATCCATGGAAGTTCGAGTGCAATGCCGCAAATGACGAATAAAATTGCTGAGCTGGAAGCTCAGTTGACAGCCACCCAGACAGAGCTTACGAATATCGATTCGCAGTAAGATAATCGTGTGTTCTTCCTCGGCTGTGGATATCGTGATTCTCAACATGCTCTATATTCCGCTGATGCCAAATCACAACCGATTGAAGATATCATGTACGAGGAACTGGATCCATTGCCACTTTGGGAAATATAAATATATTATAATGCGAATGTGACATTATTAGGATTGATTTGTCCAGTCTGTGGGGGGAATTTGTTCCGGAATATAGTAACTATATTTTCGTACTTTTTCGATATATGAATTCATATCATCACCTTTATTAATTCAATGTTTAACTATGATGATCGGCTTTCCTCTATATTATCAATCGCTCATACTAAACTCTTTTGACATTCGGTTTATATTTAGTATTGTTTAGAGTAAAAAACAATCAAATTTTTTAATTAAATAAGCAATATTTAAAGTTACGTAGGGGTTATATTTATATTAATGATTTATATGGTCGTTCGTAAAAATATTTTTGTCAGAATATAAAAAAGTAGTATATCACTATTAGGTTATTTTGTCAAGGTCATATTTTATAGTTCACTGATTTAAATTATAAATTGTAATTTGTTTTGGATCTCATCAAACAAATTAGTTTAGGTATCTGACGAAAATATCTTTGAAAACCATGTATAAAAAAGGACTGAATTCTAATGTCCAAATTCTAAACCATAAAGCTTAAAAATGCAAAATATAAAAAGAAACATAATTACATAAAATTAGTAACATTATATTTTTGTGGGTTTCAGTGTATAACAATCTCTCTCAACTTGTCAGAGGCACAAATGTGGCTTTTCACATTTCAAATCAAATCATTTTATTTTATTTTTTCACTAATCATTTCTTGTTATAAATAATTATAAAGGTGATGTCATTTGAATTGTAAAAATATTAAAAGAATTGAAAAATGATAGAAAGTCCCATCACTTCTCATTTATTAGTGGAAATCGTTATTATTTTATAATATTTAAGAAAGAAAGCAGTATCTTGACATCTTTTTCTCAAATATTACTATCTTAAATTTGCAATAGTATGGATGAAATAACTTACATCTCTTCTCAGAACTAACAGCTCACTTTTTTTCAAAATTAAAAGTTTTTATTTTATTTCAAAAAAAATTATGCATACTTTTTATATCGATAAATTAATAAAATTATTTATTTAAAATTTATTTTATTTATAAAAATTTAATATTCTTTCATTGTTAATTTTTATATAATTCTATAGAGTCTTATTTTATGCCAAAATTGTTATAATTAATTAAATTCTACCAGTAACACATTGATATCTACTTGCAATATTTTTAATATAATAACACGATACTTTACTTCAAAGAAATAAGGGAGATTTGTTCATACACTATTATGTAATCTGTTATGTAATGGACACAATGTCCAAGAGAATTTAGATAAGATATAATCATGAAATTTTAAAATATAATTGCAATTCAACTAAAAACTAATCAATCATGATGGAGTTAACTAATTTCAACTTCTTCCATCCATGGTGCCCACAATTGAAGCCATCTGAATGAAGATTAACCCACGATATGGCCTACAAATGAAAAATGAAAATGAAAATGAAAATGAAAATGAAAATGAAAATGAAAATGAAAATGAAAATGAAAACGAAAACGAAAACAAAAACGAAAACGAAAATAAAAATAAAAACAAAAACTAAAAATGAAAACTGAAATTTCCCATTTCTATTCATACTCTGCAAGTTTTTTACAAACTGGTCATTGAGGGCATGTACAAGATACCTGGATTGGGACAAGGTTGAAGATCTTTAATTATATAAAACTAAACCAATGTCCAGAAAGAAATAAAAAAATAAGAGACTCACACCCTGATATATGCAATATGTATAACCTAAAGAAATATAAAATAGTTAAAATAATAATTATTTATTCAAATTATTTAAATTATTCTCTATTATAATAAAGATCTATTAAAATGTATTTATTGAATTGTATGTGAGCATGATTTTTAAATAAATAAATAAAACATTCTAAATTTATTTAAATAATAGAAATTAAACAACTTGCAGGAAATATAAACTAAAGTTATTTCTAGCTTTTATAAGGCTTTATTGTTCTAAAAATAGATTCACTATATATTAAATAAAATGCATGTTCTTTTGTATGATGTTATCTATTGTAGAACTAGGACTCAATATCAATTAACCAACATTCTCCCCCTTAATGCTGAGTGAACTAACAATTTTATCTCAAAGTTTCAAAAATTGAACTTTTTTCCTAGCTTGAGTGAAAATATATGCAACATGTTCTTGTGTGTTTATATCCTTCAATTCTGCATCTTTCTTCTCAATCAAATTTTGAACAAAATGATACTTCAAATAAGAATTATTTGACTTGTTCTAATGCACTAGATTCTTGGTTAATTTGATAGCACTTACATTATCATAAAAAACCATTATATGTTGATGTCATGTTTATTCATTTTTTTCTAAAACTTTTCAGACCCACAATACTTGTGTACCTACTGAAGTGATTGCAATATATTCTACTTTATAGATGAAATAGCAACGTAACTTTGCTTCTTCAAACTCCTTGTCACGAAACTAAAACCAAGTGAAAAATAATTCTTAAATGCTGACTTTTGGTAATCCATACTACCTCCCCAAGCAAAATCATTAAAATTAAAATTTTCAACCTTTTTAGTATCATAACAATGAATACCAAAGACTATGATACCTTTCACATATGTCAAATTTTTTTAACTCCCTTCATATGAATTTAATATGGCTCAAACATATATCTTGATACAAGAGAAACTAAATAAGTAATATCTAGTCTTGTGTGATTTAAAAACATTAAGCTTGTAACAACAATTATGTAAGTTATATCATCAATTATTTTAGCACCATCTTATCTACGTAGCATAACTCCATGAGCAACTAGAGTGGTGACTAGTTTACAATCAACCATATTGAATTCATCCAGCATATCATTTTCATACTTTATTAGACAAATGAAGATGGCATCTTTACATTGATGAACCCGCATCCCTAAAAAGTATTTCATCAGAGCTAAACATTTCATTTTAAATTCATTCATCATTATAATTTTTAATTCATCCTTCCTCTTATAATTAATGCCCTTATGAAACATATAAACCTACAATAAGAGAACTATTATGTTCTTTCTTGTAATAAAAAGTAGGCCCACTTTTGCTTCTTTCGAATCCATCTACTAAAAATATCCATCAATCCTTGCATACCATGATTTGGGTGCTTGTTTGAGGCTACACAAAGCCTTCTTCATCTTGTAGACTTGACATTATTTACCTTGGACTTCAAAACCTTTTGGTTGTTTTACATAGAATTCTTCTTCTAAGTACCCATTCAAGAAAGCACTTTCCACATCCATGTGATGTATGCTCCATTTGTTTTGAGATGCTAGTCAAATAATAATTATAATAGTCTCTTGTCTTAGTATTGGTGCAAATGTCTCTTCATAATCTATCTCATACTTTTGTGTCAAGCCCTTAGAAACTAACCTTGACTTCTATCTTTCAAAACTTCTATCACTATTGTACTTAGTCTTGTAGACCCATTTAGTACCAATTTTTTTCATGTCATATGGAAGCTCTAAAATCCCCCAAGTATCATTCCTGTGAATAAAATCTATTTCTTCTTGAATTTATTGCACCTAAACATCATTAGTGCATGCATATTCAAAACATGATGGTTAAAAATCAGTTTGTGTTTAATGAAAGCATACTTTACTATCTCACCTCTTGGACATTCTTCATGTGTTGGCTTCTTATACACTAATAAATTTCACTCAATTTTTTTATCTTCTTTAAATAACTAGGACTTGAAGCTGGCATTGTGCTTGGAATACATGCACTAGATGAGGGGCTAATTAATGGACTTGAACTTAAATCTAAAAAGTTTCTTGGAATACATGCATAGATGAGGGGAAACTTAATTGACTTGTAACACTTACCACTTAATTACTTATGGGATGCTCATTAGTAATATCATCACAAGTACCATCAATAAAAATAGATTTAGACTTAACAATATTTCCTTTATCTTTATCATGACCATACACTCCCCCTTCATAAAAAATAACATCTCTTGACACAAGTAAACTATTAGTGATAGGATTATAATGCCTATAATCTTTACTTTTTTTATTGTACCTAACAAAAATATAAGACTCACTCGTTGCACCTAATTTCTACTTTTTCTGATCAGCTACATGAACATACGCTACACAACTAAAAAATATGAAATATTATACATTAGGCTTATTTTCCTACCATTCATTTAGAGTCATCTTTTCAAGTGCACTAGTAGGACTTCTATTGAGAATATATACCGTTGTAGCAACTTCATCAACCTAAAAAGAAATTTTCTAATATTTTGTTTGTAATAGGTTTCTTGCCATTTCAACCACTATATGGTTCTTCCTTTCAGCCAAACCATTTTGTTGATGGGTGAAAGCAATTGTGAGTTGAGTTTTTATACCATTCAATTTACAATAATTCTTAAAATATTTTGAACAAAATTCAAATCCGAGGTCAATCCTTAAGCACTTTATTCTATAACAACTTTCATTCTCTACAAGAGCTTTACATCTCTTAAATGTATAAAAGGCTTAAATTTTTTCTCTAAAAATTGAATCCAACACTTTCTTGAATAATTATCAATATATGTAATGAAATATGATGACTTACCCAAAAAAAAAATCATAGGACCACAAATATCTAAGTGAACCAATTGAAGTGGATTATAAGCCCTCTATACAATACCTTTTAGAAACTTTTATCATACATGTTTGCCTTTAACACATCTTTCACAAATTTTATTATGCTCTTCAACATTCAGAAAACCATAAACCAATTATTATGATATTAATAACTTCAAAGTTTGAAAATTCAAGCGTCCATATGTGAGATGCCATAACCAAGTTTTATATTCATTTGTCATATTTCAAAGGAATTTACTATGCTATCCGAATTTCAATGGGAAGATGATGTAGTTGGCATGGGTGCCATATGTTGATAACCTTGAGAAATAAATAACACTAATCTCAGAAAGAAAGGGGTAAAGTGAGGCCCTTTAGAGTCTATAACATATCTCTAACATAAGGGTATCTTTAATAAGGGTCTACATAGGAGAGTATGTATACATGGTAACACTATAGGAGTATACCTCACCTAAATTAGTGGATTTATTAAACAATACTATGTATTGATGGGAATTATACTAAACAATATAATAGGTAATGATGGTGTTACCATATATAAGATAGGTAATGGATACTCATATGAAATACCCTCAATTGTGACCACCTAATTAACATGTATGTACTTGAGGCATATGGACAAAGTGGATAAAATGGATCATTGTTATCATATCCATGACCATCTTAATAACATTTCAAAAGGTTTTAAAATATGTACTAATAAGATTTTAATGGCCACGTGTGCTATTCCAACCTATAGTGAAAGTGCAATCTCCCTAATGGAGCTCTAAACATGTCCACTAAAATAATAGATAATTATGTTAGTTTGAGAAATATCCTACTATGAGTAACCCAAATGTTGTATAAGTGTGATAGTTAACATGTTATTACTTGAGCCATTTTTAACCATAGCACATTGAATATGATGATGATCAATGTAGGCTCGTACAAAGAGTGCATATAAATATCAATCATCATTAATAATATCCAACTCTATGAAAGTATTGAGTGGTCTAATTGGAACTATAGTATGATACAAACCAATGAAATTATGTAGGGGGTGTTCATCCTATGTATTAGTGTTATTTGATGCTAGTGGTGGATGTACCTGATAAGTATAGTGAACATTGAAAGTTCCACCTATGTCATTAGTTGTATGCTTTGGAAACATATCTAAAAATATTTTCAATGCCTTATATTCCATTTATTGATCTTTTTTTGTGTATGTGGGTGTGCTCACATCAATGATGTTGGCCTCTATCAAATATTGTATCCTGTGTTTGAAGCTAACCCATCTATTTGTAGTATGGCCTAGTGCCCTGTGATAGTCACAAAATGCATTAAATCATATTTATTAATAGGAGGCCTAATCATATCATCCTATTTGATATTAGGGATAGATATGACATTGCATTCCAAGAGTGATTTTTAAACATCTACAAATGACTCTAGAAGTTTTGTGAAAAATTTCCATGGAGGAGCTGATAAAACTAGGCGAAGAGGTGGATATGAGTTGCATTAACTATGGCCTTTAGATCACTCTTATTTTTAGTGTCCCTTACTCTATTTGGAGTTTAATTATAAATCTTATTATTTGACTCTAACCTAATTATGTACTTTAATTTTCCCATATAGTGAAGCGTTACTTCCATTTCTTTCATTATGTGTCATAAATCCATGAATGCTGGAAACTTCTTAAACAAGATACCTTCATGCAATGCTGGTAGTAAAATCTATTTAAATATGTATTCAAGTTCTCTATCTACCATGGGGATAGTCATATTTTTCAATATAATTTTATATTGCATTACATATTCTGTAATAGGCTCATTGAAATTTTGCTTAAGTTGTGACACCTAAGCATATGAGATATTATCATTGATGTTGATTGAAAAGTGTGACTAAGTAATAATTACCAATGGATTGAACGTGGTGATGGATTAGTTTGGAAGATCATAAAACCACTGTACGAAATAATCCATTAGACTGCATGGCAACAACTTAGTGAGGAGCCAATCATTAGAAACATAGTCCAAACATGATGCGTAAAAGGATTGTAAATGATGCTCTGGATCACCCTTAACATCATAAAAAATAATCATAGGTGCCTCTAATATTTATGAAAAAGTAGTTTTCATTATGTGATATGCCAAAGGTGTATGTAAAATACCATTTTAATCCAAGGCATGTCATGGACTAGTATCACCCTACACAACATGTAACACCTTAACCTACAAAGAATAAACCTCATCTATAAGGGATTATACATATAGATAGGAAGAACCAGCCATAGGAGGTTTTGCCATTGTTGAAGGTTGTCTAGTAAAATAGGTTATCATACAAGTTACATTAGTCATAAAGTAGGTGTAATAATATTGTTATTTAGGGGAATATAAGATTTAACATTATTAAAATCTCAAAGTTCTTCATGGACAATATTGATAAGCTCATCTTGCATATATAATTTTTTGGAAACAAAATCATGCAATTATATCTTATCGGTTTCATAAAATCAATTGATGAATTCTACAATTATAGGTTGGAAAGTAAGAAAATAAATAGTTTTATATTTTTAACCTTTAAATAAATTTAATCTATGAAACATTGCAAGATATTAAATATTACAAAAAAATTGATATTTTAGAACTAATATATCAACATAGAAAACTAAAGGATACAAACCTTAATATCATATAAGGATATGTTTTTATTAGTGTTCAAATTAATTCGGGTTTATCAAATGATATTACTTTAGAAATTTATAAAATTTAATCCCTCAATTTTTAAAAGGATATGAGTATAGTAAATCAGGGTAGAAATATGTAATAAATGTAGGGACTAGTTTATAGCTTACTTTATCTAGTTCAACCTTTCTAAAAATAACAATATATAATGTAAAAAGTCACTTCTTTAAAAAGCTTATGAGACATGAGATCTATATACCACAAAATAAGATAGGCATGGATCAAAATGTCATAGATAGGATTTAGGTGTCAAAACCCTTCATAAATATTATCTCACTAATTTGAAAATAATGCTAATGGTGGTAGTTTCCTTTTTTCTGGTAGTGACCTAGGTGTAGAACTGTTATGAGCTTCTAGGCACACTAACCTTGTTGTTGGTTTTGATTATGCCCCTATCCTTGATTGTGAGCATTTTGATTATTTCTTGGTGGTGGTGGATCATGTCAAGGAAAGGGGTCTTTGTAGATTCCTATATACTTATTTATGTCCTACTTAGGGGTAACTTAATTTATAGCTCACCATTTTCAATAAAGTCTTCAATAATATGTCACAATTGAACATAACAATATTCATAGTGACTAGCAACATAATGAAAGTTACACCATTCATTCTCTTTGTACTAGTATATTTTTGGCCGATCTTGAGGAAATGTCCTTGATACTGACCATATAATTAAGTTAGCTACAATGATAATTTATAATACTACTTCAACCAATTCTCCTAACTTGCTAAAGACTCTAAAATTGTTATGAAACATCCTTCATGGAGGTTGTATTTGCAAAGTGGGTAGTGGATTTGAGGGAATTAATTGTACATTTGAAGGAGGCATAGTCTATACCTTTTGTACATATCTTATTTATATCACCCTATTTCCAGCCATGTTATTATTTTTGTGAAAGCCTTTAGACTTATCCTATGTAACTATTTGAGGAGCTGGTGATTTAGTCTGATTAGATGCTTGTCCTTGTGCAAAGATATTAACAAGGCCCCTATCAATAAGAGCCTTCTCAATCCACACTCCATTGTCAATAATTTATTAAAATGAGTTAACATAATCTAACTGTAGATTATGCAGAACTTTGAGATATAAATTATTTGTAAAGATATCAGCCAACTGTTTGTTTTTTAAATTATGTTGAAAGTGGCCTTCCAATGCTATCCACCTTTGTAGATATGAAATATAACTTTAACCATCATGTTGTTTAGGTTTTCATAAGTCAATAATATTCAATTCATGTTCTATGTTATATGAAAAATGGTTAACAAAATATTTTGATACATCATTTCAATTTATAACTAATCCCTCGGGTAGTTTATGTAGCCAATCAAGAGCTTATCTCGTTAAACATTATGGAAAAATTCATAGTAAGTGCTCGATATTATGAGCAACCTCTTGACATAAGACAAATAATGCTTGTATGTATTCATGTGGATCTCCTTTCCTTTTGTATTTGTCAAATTTAGGTGCATCAAAGAGAGGTGGAAAGGTGTTTTAGATAATAGATAGGTCAAATTTATATGGCCATATCTCATTGAATTTGTAATATTGGACTCTATTATTTGTCTCCAATTTTTGAAAAATTTCCTTCATAGAATTTCATTCTTGCATGTTTGGTGCATTTATGGATTGAATAATATGATATTGGCGTGGAATGTGCCCCTAGTTTTGTTGCTATTAGGGTGGAATGTGCCCGTAGTTTTGTATAGATCTATAGGGAGTGTATACCTTTTGATCCATGATTTAGTTCTGATTTGTTACTTGAGTTGAGAACATAGGCTATTGATTCTTGGATTGTAAAATATTCCCTAAATTTGGCTATTTCACACTTTGTTGATTTTTGAAATATCTATGTTTATTTATAAATATTTGGTGTGTTTGACGGATTTCCTCATTTTGAACTAAATGTTTGGTTTTCTAAGTTTGTAAAGTAATAAGATGTTCTTGATGATTGAAAAATGTATGTTCCGTGTCAAATGGAATATCTTGTAAGGTCTCTTATGACTTTAACTATTCATTTAGATTACCTTTATCCACTATGGTAATATTTTCATCCAATATTTGTTATGTACTATCCACCATATCTTTGTTTTCTTTCAAAGAATCATTGTGAATTGAAGTGGAAATTAGGGAGTTAGTTAAGTCTATGACAAGTTGATCTACATATCATTAACTTATTATCTTGACCTTAGCTAGAAGATCTATATTTATGGGTTTTGACACTATTTATATTTCCTTTCCTTTGTTAGAAGAAGAAGGTATGTCTATTTATCAAAATCTTGCTCTTTTCATTTTTTATCCTTCTCTAACCAACATATGCAATTTTCTATAGGTAATTCAAAAGGTAGTTGAACACCTAATTCTATCAATCTAAGAAGGGATTCATCTTGATATTCTTGGGGTTGATATTCATTGTAATCATCTTCAAATTCTACTGTTGCGTGGATATCATCAAAAACATTGAGTTTAACTTGACCATCATAAAATTGCTCATCCACATAACTAAGGCCATATGAGGCCCCACTATGAATGAACCTTTGAGTCATGTCTAAAAAGAGTTGTTCTATGCGTTTGACTAACTTTGGACCAATGTTCGACAATCAATCAAGGTATGGTTTTGCTCTCTTTTTAAACAAATAACCAAGGTACCAATGAGACTATAAGGGAGTGTGGTTTGAAACCACACAGAATTTAGAAGATTTGGTTCAAAAAATTACTCAAACTTTGGTAAAGTTGAAATAATATAGATCAGAAGAGAGTAAGGTAACTCAAAGACCCAAGGTGAAAACTAGTACACCAAAACCTAGATCTTTATGATAAACCCACACTATAAAAGATAGTTTTAACTTCAACAAGTTCACCCTAGAATTTTAGAGTAAACCTCTTTGGATTACAAACAAGATAAAATCAACTAAGAAACTCAAGATGTAAAGACATACATGAATCACTAAGTATAAAGCTAGGACCAAATAGGGAGCACAACATCACCACATGATTCTAGTAGGATAGAATATGTTTTTGGACCCAAAGCATGAGTGATACACAAGATGACTTGAGTCCACTAAGATGATAATATGATTTTTAGTGTTAATAAATGACCTTCAATCCAAATAGAAAATTTAACCCAAGTTAAAACAAGCTTAGTGCACAAATGGCAAACTAACTTTGACGTACCAACCCTTAGAACTCAAAAAGGTTCAATTTTGAATGTGGATTATAAATGAAGGATTTAAACAAATTTGGAAAAATTTATAGACTCAATTGGTTATCATGACTACACCAAAGTGGATGTCAAGATACAAAGCTTTTGATAACAAATTGAACAAGAAAAAGATGAATTTTCGATTTGGATAGCATAATGCCTCCCTTGCTCAAGAAAATTGAGGACAATGTGTTTTGGCTATATTCATTGAGTTAAATAGAAATTTTAGACAAAAATCAAGACCAAGTAATCTAATGATAAAAAACAAATGTCTTAAGTCTAAACTAATAAGGTATGGCAAAGTGGAGTCTACTAAACTAGCAAGATTTTGATCATTCTAGGAGAATCAATTACACAATGACTTTCATGCCAAAAAATATAAAAGAAAAACATGGATTTTGGGTTTTTATCACTCAATTTTTTGTAAAAAGGTCTAGTCCTTTATGAAACCACTACATCCTGCTATTTGCTTAGTGTAATGTGATGTCCAAAGTGCCACTATGTCCTATGTGTAACTCCAAAGGAGTCAAATAAAGTCAATGTCAGGAGATAAAACCCTTGGTCAAAGATTCCCTAAATAATTTTTAAGAGGTGATGGAATTCCCCTCGCATGAAAAGTTTTCATGAAAATAAAGAAAACATGAAATAGAAAGACTTTAGGGTCATTTTAAAGATCACCCAAACTTTAACAAGTTTTTTAGGAAGTGCCTTAGGCAACATTATGTCTAAGCCTTAGAATAGGCTACTTGCAATATGAATGGTGCTTTTGATTCCAAGGGTTCCCTATAAGGGACAAATGGAATAGCATACATACAACATTACTCTTTTTTATAAACGATATTAATCTAATCAACTACTGCAAACAAGAATTGACAAGTGTGTTCAATTTTAAACCCAAATGAAATGTTTGGTGATGTTCATTTGACCCCATGGTCTTAGTTGTAAAATTTGAAAACATTGACTAAAAACACTTAAATTTTTTTTTAAACGCCAAAACAGGGTTCCTAATAAAAATGTTTAAGCACACAAAGGTGATTTAAATATGTTTTGAGTAAATTTTAAACTTGATCCTATAGCAAAATTGTTAACATGTCATTTAGCTTTGAAGCTCTTTTGAGTTTAAAATAATGAAATTTGGAAAATAAGGTCTCAATTCTATGTTTTTAAAAACACAGTGACTGATGTCGATCAATACCACCGATGTTGGTTATGCCTAACCAAGATTGGACCAGTATTCATTCTACTGACTAACGTCGATTAAATAGGTAGATGATGTCAGTATTTTTACTGATGTTAGTTATTATGTAAAAATTGTGGCAACCAAAAATGGAAAAATAAAGTTAGAAAATCAATTTTAAAGAGATTAAAGAGCTCAAATAAATATTTTAAAGTTTTAGAGTGATCTTTGGGTGTAGGATGCATCTTTTCCCACCAGGCATTCCAAGATGTAGAGAGGATTACAAAGCAAGTTAGTCAAGCATTAGTCCATAAATAATGAAACATGCATAAAGAAATGACTCACCAAGCCTATTTATTTACATAGGAATTACAAAGGATATCAAGAAAAAAATAAAAGAAAGCAACACCATATTAACTTCCCAAATGGATTCACCATACCCTTATGTCTCAAAAACATGTTATCCCTTGATCAAGCATCCTTGTCTTTATCAACAATGGTGGTAATCTCCTCCAATGCCTCAAGAACAGTTGATAAAACCTAGGCTCTTAATTGTAAAACACTAAACTAGCCTATCAATGAAGCTTTCTGAAAATAATTTAGCATTATAACTTTATAATGTTCAAATTTTAAAGATATTTAAGCATGATAAAATTGCACCAAAATAGCTTAGAAATAATGTTCATGGCCTCTTTATTTATATATTTTTGAGATTGGTCAGGATCAACCATGACCTTCCATCTCAACATTGAGATGTGTGGCCATGGATAATCCTGATATTTGTATTTAAATCCATAATTATCCTTAAGATAAATAAGTATTAAAGGGGCATGGGAAGCATTAACTAGGAATGGATGACACATAATCTTGATATTTTATGTACTTATGGTTTGATGGATGCCACCCCATAGATGATGTCACTAGGTGATGCAGATAATAAGAATCAATTTTCAAAAATAAATATTCAATAAATCTCATGGAAAATCCACTTAAGCTCTACATTTAGATTAATTAGCCTTATACAAAGTTAATCAACATTTATGCAATTAGTTGAAAATTGGCTCTCAATTAATCAAAATGGTCAAAAAGTCATATTATTGGGTCATAATTTGATTGGAGAGGAATTATGAGGTGACGTTAGATGTGTTGGAACCCTATTCCCATTTATGATGTTACCAACAACAAATAACAAAGTTACATGATGTGTACCAACGAATTAAAAGAAAAGAGTGATCTCGAGTACTAAATAGTGAAATGGTCATTTTGGCTCAAAATGATCTGATCAAAGTTAGCTAGCACATAAAATGCATTACCCTATTTAAAGATACTTTGACATAAATTGGCACTTGTAAATGACAAGTTTGAACCATTTAAGACACTTTATAGATTTTGACCTAAAATGTGCATTTGAGTGCAATTCGAGTAAGATTGACAATTTCAACACAAATGGTATTAGGAATTGGATGTGTGTGTGTGTGTGTGTGTGTGTGTGTGTGTGTGTGTGTGTGTGTGTGTGTGTGTGTGTGTGTGTGTGTGTTATGTGTCTAGTATATATACAACTATATAACTATAATATGTATGTCTTATATTTACCTATTTATTATATGTATATGAAATAGGTAAATATAACACATAAACATGATATTATATTTTTATGTATATCACATTTATGTCTTATATTTATCTATTTATTTAATACAATATAATAAATATAATACAATTAATATGTATATTTTAATATTAAAATTTAATAGGGTAGTTGTGATGGATGGTTATGTTACGTTTTTCTCTTCCCATGAGTGTTGAGAGAAAAATAAAGTCATCACCCTTGTGGTAAAAAGTACAAAGGATAATTACTAGCTTTTCAATGTTATGATCAGCCCAGCTTAGAGTTTCATATGCATCTAAACAATTCTCAATATCTGTCAAATACACAAATTTGAAGACCTACCATAACACCTAAAATAACTTTGGCACATGAATTCTAATACTCATCAGAACCAAACTAATTAATAAGTTTAGCATAGATTTCAATAGTTGAAGTAGTAGAAAACTAATTTTAAAAAAAAGTTATTTTATTGTTAGTGTCATGGTATGCAATGCCTTTATTTGGGGTGGTGGTGGACAGGGATGGGGATGAGGGGTGAGGGGTTTGGGTTTTAAACTATGTGGTTTTTGTTTCAAAAATAATTTATTTAAATGTAAATTTTGTAATTTTCCATATGGGTTGGGAAAAATTATATTTTTAGTCAGTTTGACTATGATATTAGTGATCAAATTTGAGCCCTTCTGAGGGCATCAAACCCTTTGGAAAATTGTAATTAAAAAACTAAATGTTTATAAAATGCTTCATAATATATAAGTATAGATGCATATTAAAAATGATAAAACAATGGATATAAAAAAATGTGTCTCAAGGTCACATCATTGTTAGTGTTGGGTACAAACTTTGAAAATCCCAACTATTTTATAAGATAAATCATGACTGATATAAATATGAGAAAAAAATTTGATAAAATTATTTTTGGATATTTATATAAAAATTATATAATTTTTTAAAGATGGTTGCGAAAGATACTTGAGATTTGGATAGACCACATTAGAGAAATTATAATTATTTTTGGTTTTCTGACATTTATATTTTAAAGCATATGAGAGTTATATTTTCTCATGTATGTATCATAATACATTCTAAAGTTGAACATAAATGTATGTGTCTCATTAAGAGAAGATTATGACTATGAGATATGCTCTCAAACAACTTTGTGTCACTACTTAATATTTTATGTTATGTGGCATTTTATTAATTGTACACCACATTATAGTTTTTGGTGTGATATATTCATTTTAATTTCATTAAAAAAACATGTGTTTTAACATTTGGAGTGAGCTAAGTATCCACAAATCTGAATCTATGTCATGTAAATCAATAAAAAAATAGTCTTGACATCATTTTTTTTTATATTCATATGATTTATTTAATGTTATGTTTTTATGAGCATTGTTTCTTTTTCTCCCCTTACTATTTTTATTACTTATAAAATTATCAATAATAAATATCATTTCTCAGTCTATAAACTATTTTCAACATATGATATCCAAAACAGTAAGTATATACTATTAATATTTATTTTTCTCATTCTTATTTATCTTAGAAAAATTATTATTATTGTAGCATGGTATTGTTATAAAGATGGTTATTTTTTATCTATAAAACCCAACTTATTGGAAGATAACATAGAAAAGGGCCACAATTTTAACATTGTACTAGCATTTTGGGTGAAGAGAAGAAATTCCAAAAGAATGTTATTGGTACAGGGATAAATATCTATGTTTCCTTGATTAGGATATGAACTTTGTTAAATTTTAGTCCATAAATAAATTGAACTTTAATTGTCATTCATAATGTAAATACAATATAAATATAAGCATCTCAATTTTTCCATCACATTCACAAGTAACCTTCCTTTTCATTCCATAAATCCTTGAAGATTATAGCCCATATTATTTCGAATATAATAGATAAAGAATGTAAAGGATACTTTCATATTCATTTTTTTATTTTTAGTTGAATAATTGACATTAAATGTTGGGTATTTATTTTTTTTCCAAACAAATATTTTAAAATACTATTATATAAAATTATATATTTATAAAAAAAATCCATAATTATTTTTTAAAATACATTTATTTTTCTTTGATAGAAAAATATATACTAAACTAATATTTGTTGTTGATATTTCCATTGATATTCATCTCTAAAATTAGTAGTTTTCATCCTTACCCAACCTCTCTTGTGATTTTACAATCATCAAAGAGTTTTACTTCAGTAATTATTACTCTTAATTTTATGTTTATCATGTTGAATAGGGTACATCCAACAGAATATAGGCTAAATCACTCAAGGATAACATTAACTCTGTGTTGTCTATTTCTAATAATTTTTGCTTTTTTTTCCAAAATTTCATCACCATTTATCTTGAAGATAAAAAATTAGGACACATGCAAGAATTTTAATACTTTACAATTACAATATAAATAAACACAAAATATACATAAATAAAATGATAATTGAATTGTTGCAAGGCATTTTAGTTTACATTCCCCTCATAGTGAATTTAGTAGGAAAGAACTAAAATATAAATCTTGCTAATCATAGTCAATATTTAATTCTAAAGATAATAATTGTTATTATGGTGTAGTATCCTACAACTAATGAAATGTGGGTTCTTTAAGATTAGAGGTAGGGGTTAAATTGGATGGGTATATGAACATATTAAAGTTTTTAATAGTGAAATATTGAAATTTATTTGAATATTTCATGAGATGAATGTGATATTTAAGGGTTTTATATTTTTTATTTTCATATTTAGATATGAATTATTTTAGCATTACAAATATCTCATGTTTAGTTAAATTATAATCTAGAGACGTTACAATTTTATCATTGTAGTATTTTGGACATGTTATTTAAATTGGTTGGCAAGTTATTATCTATAATGCAGTTGAATTTAAAAAGTTGTATTAATCTAAAGTAGTTATCACCAAGCTTTGATCAGTGAAATGCTCTTAATTATCCTAGATTGAAATGTTGAGTTGGTTTTCAAGAGCTTTGAAGCAATTTTGAAAAATTATATTCATTCGTATAACTAAATTTGGAGGATTACAATGGGTTTCATGGTCTTCCCTATAATTCTAGGAAAATTATTTTTTAGAATATCTAAATTTAGAGGCTTGTTAGGGGCTTCTTGATCTTCAAATTTTGATAAACATATTTGATAGATTATATAAACTTGAAAAATTGTTGGAGGATTCTTGGTCTTGTTTGTCATTTTGATTTTTTTTACTAAATATATAAAATATTACAATTTTTATCTAGACTCTAAAAGGACTATAAAATTAAAATCTCCAAAACTGTAAAAAAAAATCATATTTTTATTTAATTTACTCTTTTCAATGGAAGTGTAACTATATCTTTCAAATTTTCATGATGAAAAGGTTGAATGATTAAATTTCCTTCAAATTAAAATTAACACCAAACTTTCAAATTTGATCACTACATTGTATATTTCTTTTAGAGAGCACATCTAGTTCATATTTAAATATATAGAGAAATTTTAATTCAAATCTTAACAAGTCCATATTTTTCATGTTGTATTTGGTAAAATAATAATAGTATCACCACTATGTAATGTATCTCTACATTTGAATTTGAATTTGACCATATTTCTATCTATATTGTGGCCATCTAAAGTGTTGCACAGGGTAGCTGGTATTACTTGGTGTTCAATGGAGTATCTCACCATTAAGTAACAATAATAGTTTTTTTTAGAAAATAGATAAGACATTTTAAATTTAAAACTATGTTGTATAATTATGACACATGGTGATCACTCTAATGACATAGAGTCAATAGAACAAAATGGTTGATTTTTATTTTAAGTTTCCTCTAGATTTATATAGATATTTTATGCATTAAAGTTTTTTAAATTTTAACATGTATCCACACTTCGGAACAAATGAATAATGATCACACTTTTTATTTATAATTAGCATATGCAATCAAGAATTGGGACCAGAAGAAAAATGTGTATGCCACTTTAACTTTTATAATATTTTACAAATATATGACAAGGGATCACTCATAAGCAAAGGAGTTAATGGAATAATGAAATAAAGTTTTGTTTAAGGTGGTGATAGGTTTCAGACAGTTACCTTAAGCATTACAATGTTTTTAGTTTTCTCATACCTCTCCACTTGTGCACCTAAACAATGATCACACTTTTTCTAATTTATTAACATATCTGATAAATGGAGTAACCATATTTTCAATATAATGAATCTATGTGGCCACCAAAGAGGGTTTTAAAACCCATTATAAAATAAAATGTCCTGCCATGATATCCACATGACTTTCATGTTATAAATAATATTGTGTCCTTTAAATAATATAACCACCTTCCATGGATCTCACAAGTAATAGAATGTAGTTTATTTAGTAACATATTTGTACCCTTTGTAGAAATAGATCTCATTCAAATATTTTATAGTGAAATCTATGGATGTAATAGTCGAATGAGCGATATTTTACATCATCATAGAGTCACATGAATATTTCATTATCAATGAAGTGATTACAATGATTGAAATAAAAATAAATTTATATAAAAGAAAAAATTATTCATCACTTTGAAAATTCCACATATAAATAAATATGGTTCTTGCATAATACCCACATATGTCACAATGTTTACATATATGGTTATAACACTATTATTATCTATTATTATATTCATAGTATTCGTGTTGCCTCCTCTCACAAAATATTAATGTGACACATATTACATAACCATATGATTATTTATGATTACAAAATCATTATGACATTTTTTTAAATTTAATTAAGATAATTGAAATATCATAGAAATATGATCAGACTTATCAACACACATTAACTTAAAATTGACATCAATACACAATATAAATATTCTTACTTCATCCATAATAAATATTACTAAATTAAATATATAAATGGATTATAAACCTTTAAATGAAAATTCCTTCCAAAATTCTTGAAATCCAAAATAAACCCACATAAATTATTTTGGCATCTCTTTTCTCTCTATTATAGCCATATGTCATAATAATTCACTACATGCATGCTAATATCTTCCTTTATGTTTTCATTTAGCATCACGTGTGATTTTTTTCCTATTCCCCCATATCATGAAATTCATGAACTAATTTTTTTATTGTGCCAATGTGACTTTTTGGTCTTCCAATCCTTTGCTTATTTTCTAATTTGTCACGATCCAATAAAACTAACCTTTGTGGTCATGGATCCTTAGATTAATAGAGAACCATTTATGTTTGAATGCCATGTGTACTTTATAATCTAATAGTCAGACAACATGCTTACCATGTGTAACAAGAGCACAATTTTACTTGTCCTTATAAATTGTAACTTTTTGTAAAAACAAGTTGTAACATCATGATTTCTATTTATATTGATATATTTTTTATTTTTATAAAACATTATCAAAATAAAAATAATATTTTATACCTTTTCAAATTGTTTGTAATAAATCAAATTATATAATTTCAACTATAAAATGATGTAACTCTCTGTTTCCCCTCCTATGAATAAAAAATTCCACATGTCTATTTACATCACTTCTTTTGATATATATATATATATATATATATATATATATATATGAATGAATGAAAATTAGCAGGTAAGAAATTTAGATTGATTAAAAAATACCAAAAAAACATGTAAAATTATATTTCTACATATGTTGGAACATGATATATGAATTATGACATCTGATACCTTGTAAGGGATAATTAGGGCATATTACACTACCATTTTTTTTTGGCCCAAAGGCTATGGACACACTAATATTTCTGATGAGAAAAAGAGATGAAGCATTGGCTACATTACTTATAAATAATTTATAAGAGATGGAGAATACATTGGATGCACATAATAAATGGATTACATTTGTATTTGAGAATTGTGTAATACAATTTAGTATGATGTAACTAATAACAATCAAAGAGGCAAAGTCCAAGGCAAAAACATAGCCCTATTATTGAATAAAACATAACATGAGCCTTAATATACCCTATAAAAAAATTATATACATATGTATAGGATTGAATAATAAGAAAATAAAAGACAAAGATTATATATGAACAATACTCTGATGATAATGTTGATGATGATATGTGAGCATTTTACATAATTCAATATCTTTAATTATGTAACTTTACTCCATACCCATAACTCCATTATATTAAGCTACGTTACATTTTTTATAAATATTTCCATTTCTTATACTACTAAATTTATATGTATAGTTTGGATTTAGCATTTGTGATGATTACTTACATTGATAGTGAAGACTAGCTTTACTTGTTCTACACATGCTTATTATTATTTTTTGTTACATTGTCTGACCATTTAGTGTTACATTGTATGATTTCATGTTGTTATAATTTTATATTTTTCACCATGTGATCATTAATGTGTATTACATTATGTGTATATCTTTCCTTGTGTGTCATTGAGTGTCTTTATTTGCATCTATTTGTTTGTGTAATTTTTAGTGATTGTTAATATGCAGAATGAATAATATACAAGTCCTACAAAGGTTCACTTATGAGAAGTGACGAGAAGTGATTTAATAATTTCTCCATATCTATTAAGCACCCTATATTCCTTGTTTGTTAGTGTTGAGTAATGTTGAGTTATTTAATATTTATTTTTATAAATTTATGTAATGTTAAACTTTATTCATTCAACATCTACCAATATGAACCCAATATAAATTTACATTAAAATTCCTTTACACCTTCACCTTATAATAATAGATACATATCCTTACTTTTGAGAAATGTAGATTCATAAAAACTAATAATCTAGTTAAAAAATACTAATAAAAAATAATTTTCTGGGTTACAAAACCTTACTTTATTTTATTTTAATGAATTGATATGAATGTTCATGATAGTTAAAATCTTGTGTTAAATAGGGACTTGGTGACACTTGATATGATATGTGGTTTTATAGGAAGTAGGAACATTAAATATCAATGTTGACTCCTACACATGAAAATAAGTTTTGTATAGTCACGACATTGGTTTAGATAAATATTGATTATTGTAATAGCATGATCATGTTTATATACTTTGTAAAATATAATAAATTTTTTAATTGCATATTTTCATCACAGTTGTCATTCTTATTAAAAATTATGAATCATTTTCATCCTAATCTATGTGCCAATTGAATATCCATTTTATAAATGATGCATTCTATTAACAAAAGGTCATGTTTTTGTTACAAACTATGTTTCTACTGATTTGTATTAACATCTTAGTAGGTGGAAAATGTGACAGTATAGTTGGAGAAAAACAACCATGTGTTAGTTTACATTATCAATGACGTTGCTTTTGTATGATTTTATTGATTTTTATTGAGTTCTAAACTCAATAGGTTATGAAACCGGCCAGGTAGTCATCCCGTTTTTGCATATTTTCAAATCAGCAACATGATGTGTATAATTGTTTTATACATTTAAAACAATTTACACAAGTGACATTACCATATAATGATTTGAAGTTGACTTTTTTCTCTTAAGCAAAGTTTGTTAAAAAAAATTTAACACAATAGTTTTGAATTTGTTTTAAAAATCATAATTTATGATTTTCAAATTACAATAAAAAAGAGTGGAAAGACAATCAATAAGAACTACTTAATATTAACCATTTGATTTGTTGTAATCAGTAACTAAATAATATTCTAAGGTTATCATTTATTTTCTTTGATTGTGAATAATATATGAATATTTGATTCAATCATTGTTTATATCATATGAAACATCTTTATACAAGGCATATTTTTGGTACATAACACTGCAAAAAAATAAAATGTATTCATTGATAAACAAAGTATAAAACAAAAATCAAAATGTAAGTCAATAAATTATATAATGTTAACATCTTTTATCTATCATAAATAAAAGCTAAAAATAAACTTATATTTCACTGGAATATCAAGAAACATAATTTTTGGGTTATGATAATAAAAATAGTTATTTATTTCATTGCTAGAATTCCTAGTGAAACTACTCTAGGAAGAATTGGTATTCACGGATGAGTTGACATAGTTTGAGTAGAAAAATTTAGTTTAAGAGACAACTAAAAGATTCTAGGAGCGGTTTGAGGGTAGCGAATCCTATGATAAACAATGTCTGTAACACTTCCCTAATCTACCTAAGAAGAGTTTTTACTAATTGTATGTTATTCAATGATGTGCATTGTTCTAAACCTTTCCCCATATCCCTTGGAGGAATTTATACACCAATTATGTTAGCCAAATATGGATAGTGTGTTAAGCACTTTCCCATATTTCACTCCACGGAGTTTATACTCCCCATGTGTTGTGCTGATTGCCATCGATTTTAATATTATTTGTCACAAATTTGTTTTATGTTAGAAAATAACCATTCAACATTTATAATCAATGTAAACCCAATGTCAGTTTTATTTTAAACATTAATAAATCTTACCTTCTTATAAGTCTTAACACTAATAAAAATATAAAAAGGTAAATTATTTTTATAATGAAAATAACATGCTAGAAAACACTAACACCAAGATGGAGAAGGTACGGGAAGGAAACGAAGATGGACGAAGGGGAACGTTGCCTGGTTCAAAATATTTTGGGCCTGGTTTTACTTGGGCCAATGTGGTTAGAAGATATTTATATTAAAAGGAAGACTTTAATGATCTTGTCCCCTCTATTCTTGGCAACGAAGAAGTCCTAGAAATTCTAGACGATGAAATTTATTAGGAAGAATTGGAGTACCGGAATAACTTCATTGGAAAGTTTAAGCGTTTCAGAATCAACATCGATGTTGTTTGAGATTTGGCTCGTAGAATGTGGTATCTCAAAGGAAATCTGGTGATTGCAGCCATGCCTAACGGCTTCTTGCTATTTACTTTTTCAAACCAAGAGGAAAGTGTTCGTGTCCTTGAAAGAGGGTTGTGGACTATGGGTAAGTATGTTCTATTGTTACAAAAAAGGGAATACGATTTTAAACCTTTATAAAAACTTCCAAGAACTCTGTCTTTATGTATTAGACTTCCAACTCTCCCACTGGAATTCTGGAAGGATAATATCCTGATGGGGATAGAAAGATCTATTGGATCTTCTATTGTGCTAGACTCTATGGCCAAGGCTAAAAGCAGGTTGGTTGTTGCTAGAGTCTGTGTTAATTTCGATTTTGAAACGGTTTTACCCAAGTTTATCAAGTTGAAATCCAAACTAGGAGTTTGGACACAGAACATAGTTTTTGAAAGCGCTGAAGAAATCTGCCCAAACTATTGCACATTTAGTCACAAATGTGCACTCCTTAAGGAACGAACCCAGTAGGAACATGTTTCACTGGCCTCATAATTATCGACTGATGGTCATCAATACATGACTGCCATTAAAGATTCTCTCTTTGTCAAAGTGTTCGTTCCTCTGAGTTCGTTGGGAGGAGAGGCAGAAGTCTGAGAAAATAATGAAGCAAAAGGGTCCTCTACTAATTGTAAGGCAGAAGGGGTTTTGGTTGATGATTTAAAATGGAATAGGATAGGTTATTTCAAAGTTCTAATTGCCTTTGGCTCTGAAGATAAAATCCCTGATAATCCATCTAATCAAATAGACGAGGGTTCTATTCAACCCCAAACTGACACTAGGAAGATTTCTGCCCACGAGGGAAAGGGGATACTGAAAATCAAGTTGGCCCATCAAAAATCTCATGGGCTCTCGGATTAGGTTAAAACTCTACCCCCTTTGACACTAGAAATGGAAAATCTCTCCTACGAAGGACGACTACCGTCAACCCAAGAAGAAGAGATCGGAAGCTGTTATAAATAACTGGGGACTAATCAAAAAAATACCCTGCAGGAAGCAAGTTTAAAAGGGAACATCTCATTTTTGTTAGCTCATAGATGTAGTCTCCTGGTTCTTGTCTGCTCCTTTGAATATTTTTTCTTTCTGTATCTTCCTGATGGTTTTCCTGCTATTTTTCTTTGTTGGAGTTGGAACCTGGATCCTCCAAGTTGGAGTTTGGCGATGTCTACGGTGATGTTAGTTGGTACCTGCCCAGTCTATTGAAATTTTGAATTTAGCCTTTTTACCGCTTCTTTTGGTGGATGGTGGTGGACTATTGGGCTGATTTCTGATGTGATTGTTTCTCCTCGATCTGGGTTAGAGCTTTTTTCCTGGTTCCCATGATGGATGCAATTAAATCAGGGTTTGACTATCTTGGAATTGAAGTTGAAAATGAACCATTTAGTGAATTTTCCTAGATCTGCTTGTTCAATTTTCAGAATTTGTTTTGACTACCTTTTTGGATGATGGTTGTTGCTTTTTGGGTTGTTCGTTTCTATTTAGGAGTTATCCATATTTTTGGTATTGGGTTCTTTAGGGATCATTAGAACTTTGGATCCATTTTTCGTTCCTTTCGTTTAGAGTGGTTGTTAGACCATCAAAAATTTGATAAGGTCTTGTTCATGGTAAAGGATTATTTGGCAATTCTTTTAGGGAATTTGGGTTTCCTTGTGTCTAGGATGCATTTATTTTTTGAGACTTAGGTCTCTCCTCATTAGCGACTAGTTTTCACACTTGTCAAATGTGGTTGTTATTATTTTTCATTATTTGAACTTTTTCTCATTTTTTATTATTTTTATTTTTTTTGGAAGGGCTCTTTTTATTCTCCTTGTCAGTTATTCCTGACTAGAGGAAGTATCAAACCTCTTAATATGTCCGAGCTGATACCCACACCAATCATAATGTAATTTACTCAATAATAACACCAAGAAAAAGATAGATATTTTAACAAGATTTATAAAATCAAATTGTAAAAATATAACTAACTCAAATTTTTATTTCTACTTAATTAAATATTAAATAAAGAATATAGGTTAATAGTATTACATGCCAAATTTTGATTATTTCAATCATGCACTTTTGAACACAAGAAAAATAGGTTCACTCGATTAATCATTATCGAAGTCTTCACTTATAGACTTTTTTAATTCATATATTAAAAAATAAATAAAAATTGTCAAACTAGATTTATTTGTATTTGTTATCATTTTATTCTATAGTTTGATAGTGGATGATGTATTCTCATTTTATTTCCTTCACATGCATAAATTTTGAAATGATAACCCTCTTAAAAACTGATAAAATTTTATACATCAAATTTTGAATGATTAAGTTGGAAAAAAGAATACATTTTGCCACTACTAATGAAAGGAAACAAATAATGAAACTCTTCAAAATTTTGGATCAAATGGTCCAAAAAAATATTTTGAATGAATTAATGCTTTTGTTAAGATTTTAGTGCAATAAATAATATGTTCTAATGACTAGCCATGATAAATACATTAAATTTAATGCAAAATATATCCTAAATGCACTATTAATAATAAATTTTCCTTATCAATTATTTGAGGTGGAAGAAAGAAATTCAAGGTAAGGACACATTAGAAAGTGAGAAATCAATTATAATTTCATTAATAAAATGACCTTAAAAAAATAATAAAATATAATAAAATGGTCACATTAAACAAGGTTAAAATAAAATAAAGTAGATAATTATATGCATTGTATATTTTTTATATTCTCATTTGTTAACAATTTAGACATCATTCTTATTTGAAACATAATTAATATGAAGAGAGCATTGTATACAATTCTTATATTTGTTCACTTGTGAGAAATGATGCATAGTTTAGTTTGCACTTTATCATCTCTCTTTGAAGACTTTATATCATCATGAGTCGATGTGGATTAACATTAAGTTATTTAAAATTTTTGCTTGAAAATTTATCTTTTATTAAAACCTAAACATTTTAAATTTATAAATTTGATGTTCTTCTTATGTTTTATTTAATTTTCTTCTACACTCACATTTTACTATTATATCATTAACAAGAGAAAGTTGAACTAAATGTTTAACTAAAACTATACCACCAAAATTCATGTTTACATTTTCAATAAATGCTTGACTAATTTTATAGTCTATGTTTTATAGTAAATTTTGTTCAATGAAGCTCATTTAATAAATCAATATGTATTTTATGTTGTAAATATATTATTGAAAATTTGTGAGTTTTGATCCTTATAATTCAAAAAAAAATTGTGATTGGGATTTTAAGTTGTGAATGAATAATTGAGGCACTAATATTGGATTTTGAAACACTTGTTCATGTATGTAATATAAGTGGATAACACAATAGAAATGTTTTAATTGAAGTGTTCGATGAATTACATCAATTAGATATGATTTTTGTGTTCCTTTTACTTTTTAGATTATCATTCATAATTTCAAATTATTTTTACTATCATGATAATGTGTCATAATAATATCAAGCAATTGTTTCTTTTTAGCATCCAAGGTTCCAGAATTCATATTTAGCATTATATCATCATCTATGAGATACCCATTATATTTCACGGTGATTATGAATTTTATCTCTTTATTTGTATATTTTTCACCTCAATAACCATTATTCCATGATGCATGTCTATCAAGATATCTTATTCCTAACATATATATTTCACTAACTTCCATAACCTAGCCACATTGCAGCGTAGATATGATTTTCCATTAATGTTCTATTGTGTCATTTTAAATAGGTTGATTATCCTCATCTTCATAATCACCATGAATTTCAACATCTTATACAATTTTTCAATCTCAACATTGCATGAATTAATTTGATTTTATTATGTCATCATCAACTCCAATATCTCTTTACATATCATGAAATGGCTTGTAAAGTAGTAATTATGAAAAAAAAATTAATTTGTTTGATTTATGTCTAGGGATAAAGGAAAACCTTTAGAATAATATCATAATAGTTCTAATACTCCTCACCTCCCATTTGTGATCTCTTCTACTCCTTGGATTATATGTTTAATATCTAGCTACTTCAATAAGTGAAATAATTTCATAGAGAAATGCATGTTCTTGTATGCATCAATGAAAGACTTTGTATGTTTGTCATGGTCATATTAATATTTTTTGTCTATGGGTTTGAACACATCACATAAAAAAATCAAATTTAGAAATACTCTACTTCTATCTATTAATGGAAGATACAACTTGTGACTTGTTTCTTGTGACCCAATGTCTCTTTCAACAATTATTTCAATTAGAAGTCTCATATATGCTCTTATCACTAATTCATGAGAGTTTTCAATGTTTTCAAGATTCATCAACATTTGATGATAAGTTTCAAAACTATTATTTTTTTATTTTTCATACATGGCAATATATATGACCATAATATGTTTATAAATGATGGATTTGTAATTTATGTTTGCTCTGCACATATCTAGTATTTATGAATTATGTGTATTTACACTATCATTATTTCTTTCAAGATCAAATTTTTATCTCATGTATCTTTGTCTTGATATAATTTTGAACCCTCAATATTTAATGGCCATGATGCATCATACCTATAATAAAAAATAACTTTATTATTAATTCTTACACAAATATCATGTTTAATTTTTATAAAACTATTAAAATTATTAGTGCATGTGCATTAGGGTAATACATGTCAGTTGCACACAATGTGATGAAAATAATATCTGATCTAGTTTGATGTATCATGCCCATTAATTCAACATGACATATTACCCAATGGGCCATTGTACCCCTTAAAGAGGGTCCAAACTAGATCAAATGATCAACTAGATGGAAGAAGGGTACATTATCCACATTCTCAGGAAAATCAATAATGAGGATTGACATATTTTAAAGGATTTTTTTATTTAACATTGTGGATAAATATTGTGCATGATGTCTCATAATCATGAACTCATCATGTAATATGAAAATCATTGATGTCATATAAAATGATTATCCCTATATCAAAATAGATGTTTAACAAATTCAATATTTTGTACTTGTAATAATCATGGTTTTAGCCAATCACATATTCCATTAGGAAACAATGTTGTAAATTCCATATCAAGTATTCTTAATGTGACATATTAATTGATAGGAGATGATCCAATTTGTAACCAATAAATCAATGTTTCATGGTCCATGTTAGAGTTATTTACCCACATGTGGATTAATTTCATCTTTCTTAATGTATTGGGGGGTTTATAGTCCATTTATTTGATGTGATAAATGATATTTAATTCATCCATCTTTGTTAGTAGAACTAAAAATACAATTTCATTTTCATCATAATCAAATTACATATGGATAGAGTTCAAGGGTTTTAAATGTTTATGTTATGTATGTAATTAACTTCAATAAAGTAGAGAATGAAATGATGTATTTTGAGGGGGTTATAATGAAAGGGGTTGGAATGAAGTGGGTTCATTCAAAACCTATTAACTATAACCCCCTTTGTTCTAACCCCATGTGGCATCAAATCCTCACCCATTCAAGTGGAAAACCATAGTTGGCCTCAAATTTCCACTTCAGATGCCATATATTAGGGTAAAAAAAATATGTCTCTAGATATAAATAGAAATTTTTATGAGCTTTTTAATAGTATGACTTTTTCTAAATCTTAATAATATTTAAAATTTATTTGTATTTATTTAGTAAAATGTAATTCTTTATAGAATGAAGTACCATATGTTTGAAGCACTAGTAAGAACAAAGGGCTATGTCCAAGCAATTAAAAAATGTCACTGCACTCAAATTTAATGTCCTTGTTACATTGGTGAAAAAATCAATCTATTTTCACACACACACACACACACACAGGTAATTTTTTATAAAAATTTCATTTTTAATTAATTTTTTAATGATAAGGTTGAATAATATCCACATTTAAGATTCCTCTCTATCACACACACACACACACACACACAATTTTTTAATGATAAGGATGAATAATATCCACATTTAGGATTCCTCTTTATCTCTCTCTCTCTCTCTCTCTCTCTCTCTCTCTCTCTCTCTCTCTCTCTCTCTCTCTCTCTCTCTCTCTCTCTCTCTCTCTCTCTCTCTCTCTCTCTCTCTCTCTCACACACACACACACACACACACACACACACACACAAATAATTTTTTAATGATAAAGATGAATAATATCCACATTTAGGATTCCTCTCTATCACACACAAACACACACACACACACACACACACACACACACACACACACACACACACACACACACACACACACACACACACACACACACACACACACACACACACAAATAATTTTTTAATGATAAAGATGAATAATATCCACATTTAGGATTCCTCTCTATCTCTCTCTCTCTCTCACACACACACACACACACACACACACACCCTTGCATGCACGCATGCACACACACGCACACACACACACACACATGCACACACGCGCATGCACATGAGCGCGCGCACACACACACACACACACACACACACACACACACACACACACACACACACACACACACACACACACACACACACACACACCCTTGCATGCACGCATGCACACACACACACGCACACACACACATGCACACACGCGCATGCACATGAGCGCGCGCGCACACACACACACACACACACACACACACACACACACACACACACACACACACACACACACACACACACGCGCGCGCGCGCGCGCGCGCGCACACACACACACACACATCTCTCTCTATGTGTGTGTGTGTGTGTGTGTGTGTGTGTGTGTGTGTGTGTGTGTGTGTGTGTGTGTGTGTGTGTGTGTATGTGTGTGTGTGATAGAGAGGAATCCTAAATGTGGATATTATTCATCCTTATCATTAAAAAATTAATAAAAAATGAAAATTTTATAAAAAAATTACCTAACAACATGTCCATGTTTCTAGGATAACATTCCAAGAAATCTTGACAAAATATTATGTTTTGAAAAAATATGAGGAGAAATCTAGAGAAAATATTATGATTTGAAAAAATGTTTTTTATTTTTTTATTTAAAAAATAATAAAAAATATAATCTACACTCAAAATGCAACATCTAATTAGTTTACACCATTTTCACATTTTATATAGTTTAGTCACTATTTTCTATAAAAATTAAGAAATGTTCACATTTTCATTTGTTGTTCTTTTTGTACCATAATGTGGGACACACTATTATGCTGCAACCTTTTAATTGGTTAATATATTTTATAAGCTTCTAAGTGTGCTGACCTTGTTGTTGGTTTTGATTTTGCCTCTATCCTTGATTGTGACCATTTTGATTGTTTCTTGGTGGTAGTGGATCATGTCAAGGAAAGGGGTCTTTGTAGATTCTCATATCTTGATTTATGCCCTGATTGGGGGAAACCTTAATTTCTATCTCACCATTTTCAATAAACTCCTCAATAATATATCGCAATTGAATGTGAAAATATGCACCGTGACCAACAACATGATGAAAGTTACACCATTTGTTCTCTTTATACTAGTCTAGTTTTGGCTAATCTTGAGGAAATGGCTTTGATATTAGCCATATAATTAAGTTATATGCAATGAGATTTTTTAATATTACTTCAAACAATTCTCCTAACTTGCTAAAGAATCTAAAATTATTATGAAATGTTCTTTGTAGAGGTTTTCTTTGCAAAGTAGGTAACAAATTTGAGGGAGTCCATTGTACATTTGGAAGAGGCATAGTGTTTACCTTTTATACATGTCTTATTTTTTCACCCCATTTCCAACCATGTTCTTATTTTTGTGAAATCCCTTAGACTTATCCTATGCAACTATTTAAGGAGATGGTGATTTAGTCTGATTATACACTTGTCCTTGTCAAATATATTAAGAAGGCCCCTAGCAATAAGAGCCTTCTCAATCTACACTCCTTTGTCAATAATTTATTCAAATGAGTTAGAAAAAGCTAACCATATATTAATCACAATTTTAAGATGAAAATTATTTGTAAAGATATCAGTCAACTATATGTCTAATAAATTATACTGAAAGCAGCTTGCCAATGCTCTCCACCTTTATAGATATACAACAAAACTTTCACCATCACATTGTTTAGCTTTACATAAGTCAATAATGGCCAATTTATGTTGTTTGATAAATGGTTAATGAAATTTTTCAATACGTCATTCTAATCCATAACTGATCCCTTAGGTAGTTTAAGTAGCCAATTATGAGCTTGTTCCGCTAAAGTTTACAGAGATAGTCATATTAAGTACTTGCTAATATAAGCAACCTCTTGACACAAGACAAATAGATCTTGTATGTGTTTATGTGGATCTTATTTCCCTTTGTATTTTTTCAATTTTGGGTGCCTCAAAGTGATGTGGAAAGGGGTTTTGGAAAAATAGATAAGTCAAATGGATATGGGAATATCTTATTGAATTTGTACTTTTTGACTCTATTGTTTATCTCCAATATTTGTATAATAGGGAAAATTTTAGAGGTATAATAAGGTAAAGCAAAATGTTAGGGGTATAACAAGGTAATTATTAGGATCTAAAACTATTATCCTAACAAGGAAAATTTTTAAACTAAATTCAGGTGGAAAGAACATATACATAGGAGGACCTAACATGCATTTTCTCCCAAGTATTAGAAGCCCTTTTAAGTTATCAAGCTATCAGCTAGTATTTCTTTCAAGTTGAAGGAAAGTTTTACTAGAAGATGCATTCAATGTCCCTTTGAATGCATGACAATGCCCTTCAAGGTGTCCATTAGGAGATTCCTTAAAGGGCAATGAAGTACACTTGTAATGCCATCATGATTAACTTGAAGGTATCTCCTATGAGATGTCTTATAAGAAAAATTCACTCTTGTGCATGATTGAAAGGTATCTCCTAGGATATAACTTAAATGTACCTATTGATGGGAGTTTTGACACATATTAGAAGCATACTTCCCCTTATCTTTATCCTTTTTAAATAAATGTTTATGGATTCCTTTTCCCATCAAAATATATTGGCTAGTACACATAATTTATTTTTTCTTTGGTCATACCTTATTAGTTCAAGTGTGAGTTAATGTATATATTATGAAGATTTAATATGTATTTTGTATTATATTTTAGAATTAACATTTGTTTATATACATTTAATCACTACTTAATCATTGAAAAAATTCATGAAAAAATAACATCTCTTGACACAAGTACACTATTAGTGATAGGATTATAAAATCTATAATCTTTAATTTTTTCATTGTACCTAAAAAAAATATAATACTCACTCTTTAGATCTAATTTCTTCCATTTATGATCATCTACATGAACATAAGCTACACAACTAAAAAAATTGAAATATTTAACATTAGGATTATTTACATATCATGCTTCATTTGGAGTCATCTTTTAAAGTGCACTAGTAGGACATTGATTGATAATATATACTGTTGTAGCAACTTCATCACCCTAGAAAGAGTTTTTCAAATCATTTGTTTGTAATAGGTTCCTTTCCATTTCAACCACTATATGGTTCTTCCTTTTAGCCACACCATTTTGTTAATGGGTGAGTTAATTGTGAGTTGACTTTTGATGCCATACAAATCACAATAATTCTTAACATATTTTTGAACAAAATTCAAATCTAAGGTCACTCCTTAAGCACTTCATTCTATAACCACTTTAATTTTCTAAAAGAGATTTAAATATCTTAACTGTATAAAAGGCTTCAATTTTTACTTTAGAAAATAAATCCAACATTTTCTTGAATAATCATCAATATATGTACTGAAATATGATTACTTACCCAAACATTTTTTTTCATAGGACCAAAAATATCTAAGTGAAAAAATTAAAGTGGATGATAAGCCCTCCATGCACTATCTTTTGGAAAATTTTATCATGCATGTTTGCCTTTAACACATTCTCCATAAATTTTCTTATGTTCTTCAACCTTTGGAAAACCATAAACCAATGTTAAGCACGAGATATACTAAGAGGGGTTGAATCAGTATATCATATATCTTTTAAAACTTTCCCTTAATCAAATTCCACTTAACCAAACATTCAAGATATGTAATAAAACTAAAACAATAAACACCACAAAAGATAGAGAGAGACACC
Organism: Torreya grandis; assembly: GCA_037957365.1. Classification (NCBI taxonomy): domain Eukaryota; kingdom Viridiplantae; phylum Streptophyta; class Pinopsida; order Cupressales; family Taxaceae; genus Torreya; species Torreya grandis. The sequence goes on from JARHVA010007150.1 coordinate 627,423, forward strand.
AATTTTAACATGGAAACCCAATGTGGAAAAAACCACGAAGAACAATCTCAAGTATATGAATGAGCACCAACTAAAAAATATATATTTTCAAGCGCCAAATTTGTAGGAGCACCAACCCCTTTGCTGAGCACCAACACATCAAATCTTCATGAGCACCAACTCATAATATCACCAACCCCTTTGTTGACCATCAACATAGCAAAAAATCATGAACACCAATGCACAAGAGCACCAACCCCTTTATTGAGCACCAACGCCTTTGTGTATACCACACAACCATCTCTCAGTGTTGCTATCTCAACAAATGATAGTTCATTAAAATATCTCTTTCCTCTCTCACCTTTGCTCTTCTAAGCTAGATATAAAAAATATAAATCATATTCATCTCTCACAATGTTCTTCTAAGCTATATATTACTATCTCAGATTAAAATCTATCTCATATATAACAAATGGCTTCTCAAGCCTTTATTTATAGCTTTCCAAATGACCTTTGGCCTCCCCCCTTTGTGACCCTTCAATCCTCATGAAAAATGGTACCAAACTTTCATGACCCTTCATATCCTTGTATTTAAAAAATCATGTGGTGACCCTTCATAAGTAAAAGTGTCATTTCCTCTTTTTTCTTTACCTTGGTGACTTTTCATATTCCTTAAAGTGTCCCTTCATGAGAAATTGTGCCCTTCCTCTTTTCTCTTCACTTGGTGACTCTTGGAATTCCCCAAGATGACTCTTCATGGGAAAATGCCTCCCATTCTTCTTTTATCTTTACCCCATGACTCTTTGACTTCTCCATGAGCCCTTCTTTTGTCTTATATAAAACCAAAAATATATTTGTTAATATTAAAGAAATAGTAACACACATTAGCCAAGATGTAACTATTACAAACATCATTAAATGCAATGGGGCCTTTATCACCAATAATGTTAGACCTTTGACATCAATGACAATATTTCCAACAATCTCTCACTTTGTCATTGATGGCAACCTCAATCTTGAAATAATCACATCTTGAATCTTTCACATACTATCATCTAAAAATATACAGTAACTCCCCCTTACTTTAGCAACATATACATATTCCCTATACCTATTTCTACACTTGTACCTATACCTATTATTCTCCCCCTTTGACATCAATGGCAAAGGGCCTACTTGGAGCTGACATTTAGCTCCCCCTCAATTGATGATGAACATCCATGGCTGGAAGTAATAAAAATTAATCCCAACTCCTCTTCTAGATCTTTGAATATGTCCTTTGATCATGCCTTTGAGAAGATATCTCATAATACATATAATTTGTTGCCTATCCTTTGAGCATCTGTAATCAAATCATATGAATATTTTTTTCTAATCTCACAACCTTCTGTATGAAACTTTAATGTGTATCCTTGATCACATATTTGACTTACACTCAGTAGATTATGCTTGAGACCTTTTGCATACAAAAAATTCTTAGTCTTGTTTCTACCATTATCCAAACTCAAAGTACCTTTTTTGGATATCTTGGTAGTGGTTTTATCTCTAAATTTCATTGTGACACCATTTATCTTATTTAGATTTATGAACTTACTCTTATCTCCTATCATATGCCTCAAGCATACGCTTTCAACTAACCATGGTTGATCTTCATTTTTTACATCCAAAGCTATTTGAACCATCATTTAATCTTTAGGTTGTTTCATTTGCCATGAACATGTCTGAATCTTCTTGATGAATGGAGCCTTTAAAATCTAGTCCTTCTTGACTGACTCAAACACACTTCTATAGTATTGAGCTATGTGTCCAAAGTTGTTACATTTGTAACATATTATGGCCTCTTCACCAAAGCTTGATAGAGGAACAAAAGAGTTGTATCTTCTGCTTGACTCTGCATGACTTTCCTTCTCCTTATTTTTGAAACTATTAGCTCTTTTATAACATTCTAATTTCTTATGACCATATCCATTACAATAAAAATAATAAACATAAAAATAAAACCTATTTGTATATCTCTAACTTGATTGCATTTTGTAGCTTTGTTCCCTCTAGCCTTCTTTGTTTCAAATGTCCTATGTATTCTTCACTTCTTACCTTCTTGTTTCCTCATTTGTAAGAGCTTCAACATAGATCTTTTTCTTTTCAAATCCAATACCTATCTTATCTAAATTTGAATTTTGTCTCTCTAATATCTTATTCAATATGTTAGTGCTATCTTCAAATTTTAAATCACTAACTACTCTATCATTGGTTTCTTTCTCAATGTCTTATTTTAAAGAGGCAATTTCAATAACATACCTTTCACATTCTTTTATTACTTTATGAAACTATGTTGTTAGACCTTATTAATTCTTCTTGGCTTCTTCCAAGTGTGTTTTTATATTATCAATTATTTCCTTTAAGTCTTTTTCATTTTTCTTGATCTGGTGCTTCAATCTTTGATTCTTCTTCTCAACAGCTTATAACTCTTCTAGGACACAAATTAGTTCTCCTTCCAGATTCACTTTGGCTTCCTCCTCTTATTCTTCTTGATAATCTATGCTTTTTCTTCTAGAGGCATCTTCATGTATGGCCATGAATATAATCTCTTCTTCTTTTAAATCACTATCTCCACTATCTTCGGCTGAGCTAGGATCTTTAGAATACAGGGTCTTCTTCTCGAATCCCTTCTTGAATTTACCTTTGAAATTTTTCTTGTATGTAGATTTTCCTTCTTCATCATCATCATTACCCTTATTTCAGAATTTAGCTAAAAAATGTCCAATCTTTCCACAATTAAAACATTTAAAAGGCAATTTTTTTAGATATTTACCTATTCCCCTTTTTGGCTTGCGAATGAAAAGAGCTCCATTTTTATCTTCATCATCACTAAAACTATCACTTGATTCTTTAATCTTAGATTTTTTTTTCTTTGATGTCTTGAAAAATGATTCTCTCTTTGAGAATTTATCTTGTTTAGTCCGCATCTCATATGTTGTGAGTATACCATGAAGCTCATCCATCTTTAGCTTGGCTAAATGATTCACCTCCTCCGTTGTTAAAACCTTTACATCATATCTCATTGGTAGAGATATTAAAACCTTTTATACCACCATTGACTCTTCTAATTATTCTCTAAGACCTTGAATCTAATTTACTATTTGATCAACTCACAAAAGATAACTTGATATATCTTCTTCTTCTTCCATCTTTAAACTTTCAAAATATCTTCTAAAAGTCTGAATCTTAGCTTGCTGAACCTTTCCATCAACTTTGTAAATATTCTAAAATTTTACCCAAGTTTCATGAGCAGATTTACATTGCATAACTTTAAAAAATTTAAACTCACATAAACCACATAAAATACCATTTAAAGCTTTATCATTACATTTACTTGCCTTCTTTTTTGCTGAAATAATTACAAGTGTCTGTGGCTCTTCATATTCCTCCACCACTACTTGCCATATGTCAAATACAAGGGCCATCAAATAAGTCCTCATTCTTATGCTCCAAAAATCATAATTCATCCCATCAAACAAAGGGGCCTTATTTGTAGAAAATCCTTCATTTGATCCAGCCATTTTGTTTACCTGATTTACATTCAAACTGTAAAACTTTTTCAAAAGGAACCTGATTTGATACCAATTATTAAGCATGGGATATACTGAGAGGGGGGGGGGTAAATTAGTATATCATATATCTTATAAAACTTTCCCTTAATCAAATTCCACTTAAACAAACATTCAAGATATGCAATAAAACTAAAAAAATAAACACCACACAAGATATAGAGAAACACGGAATTTAATGTGGAAACTCAATATGAGAAAAACTATCAAGAAAAATCTCAAGTATATGAATGAGCACCAACTCAAACAACAATATTTGCAAGCACCAACTTGCAGGAGGACCAAACCCTTTGCTGAGCATAAACGCAACATATATTTATGAGCACCAACTCACAAGAGCACCAACCCCTTTGGTGAGCATCAACACAATAAAAATTTATGAGCACCAACCCACAAGAGCACCAACCCCTTTACTAAGCACCAACATAACAATAATTTATGAGCACCAACCCATAGGAGCACCAACCCCTTTGTTGAGCACCAACACAGCAACAATTCATGAGCACCAAACCACAAGAGCACCAACCCCTTTGTTGAGCACCAACACAACAACAATTTATGAGCACCAACCCACAGGAGTACCAACCCCTTTATTGAGCACCAACATAGAAACAATTCATGAGCACCAATCCATAGGAGCACAAACCCCTTTATGGATAACACACAACTATCTCTCAATGTTGCTATCTCAACAAATGATAGTTCTTTAAAATATCTCTTTCCTTTCTCACCTTTACTTTTCTAAGCTAAATATAACAAATACAAATCATATTCATCTCTCACAATGCTCTTCTAATCTAGATATTACTATCTAAAAACAAACTCTATCTCACATATTACAAATGGCTTCTCAAGCTTTTATTTATAGCTTTCCAAATGACCTTTGATCTTCCCCCTTTTTGACCCTTCAATGCTCATGGAAAATGGCACCAAACTTTCATGACCATTCATATCCTTGCATTTGAAAATTCATGTGGTGACCCTTCATAAGAAAAAGCATCCTTTCCTATTTTGTCTTTACCTTGGTGACTTTTCATATTCCTCAAAGTGTCCCTTCATAATAAATTGTGTGCTTCCTCTTTTGTCTTCACTTGGTTACTCTTGGAATTCCCCAAGATGACTCTTCATTGGAAAATGTGTCCCATTCTTCTTTTGTCTTTACCCTTTGATTCTTTGACTTCTCCATGGGCCCTTCTTTTGTCTGATATAAAACAAAAAATATATTCATTCATATTAAATAAATATTAACACACATTAGCCAAGATATAAGTTTTTTAAATATCATTAAATGTAATGGGGCTTTTATCACCAATAATGATAGACCTTTGAAATCAATGATAATATTTCCAACAACCAACTCTTATGATGTTAATACTTGAAAATTCAAGTGTCCATATGTGAGATGCCATAACCAACATTTATCTTCATATGCCATATTTCAAAGGAAGTTACTATGCTCTCCAAATTTCAATGGGAACATCATTTTATGAGACATAGGTACAATTGTAACAACTTTATTTCCCTGATTTTTGCCATAGATCATGCATTGCTTATTATCAAAAACCACCTTATACTTATTTTCACATTGTTGTCCAACATTCAACAAATTATGTTTCAAATTTAGGGTGTAATAAATATCACTAATAATTTTATTACTTTATGTATTACTCATCTTCATAGTTACTTTTGATACAACCTCCAAAGATTTATCCTCACCAAGTTTGATATTTTGAACCTTTTAATAAATTTTGAGAGGTGTGCCATTTAGACATAATTATAAAATAGGTTAAACCACCTATAAATTCAACTCACTATCAAATTAATAACACAATAATAAGTTAATTCACTAATGGTGGCATCACACAATCTTAATCATGCCATGAATATAATTATTAAAAAATTAAAGTAAAACACAAACAACTAAAGTACATGTTTTGGAACGTCAACCCAAACACACACACCTATGATCAAAAGGGATATAAATGAGGATTATATGGATCTATGACTATAATTTCATCAAATAAATTTATTGTATTTTTAAAGTATCACATTATACATCGAGGTACTGATTAGGCAATGTCACTTCTTATATAAGCATCCTACGATGTGATATGCAATAGGAAATATGAACACTATAAAAAAATGTTCATGTCCCATCTGAATATTTTTTTATTATACTACTATATAACATGATCTATATATACTCAAATACATTGATCCACATAAGGTCTCATATATAAACCCGTTGTTAAAACCACCAATCATTGAACAAAATTCATGTAATTGATATCTTCCTACTTTTTGTGAGAGGTGAGAAATATGAAATAAAAAAAATACAAATAACATTGTTTTCCTAATCAAAAAATATAAATGTATAGAGGAAAATAAAACCAAACTAGAAGACACAAAATCCAAGCAAATACTGCAACTATAGTAAAGTTGTATTTTTGAGTTAGCAACTCACATAAGATGGGTGAATCTCTATGTCCTCATAAACAAAACTTAGATCCATTGAGACCATATAACTCAGCCATGTAATATTCTACCTAGTTATATGAAGTTTTATAATAGTCAGATTAGCTATAGTAACATGAAAAATCTTGATTAGAATCACCAACAAAAATTTATTCAATATTATTTTTATGTATTGATTGTTTTTTATAGGACCTACATAATCAAGATGATCAATACCACCAAATTTATGACATCTTGGTTCTTTATTTTGTTTTAGAGATCTATAAAATGATGAATCACTAGAGCAACGACTAGATCTAGAAGAATGCTTATGCTGATTTTTGTGTTTTGAGGATTGTGGAGAATGTTGTAAAGACTGATGATGAGGATGCATCATATAAAGTTTTATAAGAATGCCTTTGTTAATTTACTTGTATATTTTATTCCCTTCCATTTTTTATGTTTGCATCACTTTTAGGCTAACTTTTTCAATTTTCACACTAATGCTCATGCTGACTGTGAAATTAAAAAATGAAATAAATGTTTCATTATTGAGGCTATCACTAAGTTGTATAATTTATGAAAAAAATTTATAGGTAGAACTAAGTCTATTCATAGTGATTGAATTGATCATATCGTCATCTATTTTTCCCTTGTTATGGTGTATTATTGTTTCAAATTCTTCATTTTTGAGATGTATTTAGATAAATCTTTATTAAATTTTAATTTATTTTTCAACATCTACATGAGAAGATAATTTTATTTGTATGTAGCTTGTTTATCATATAAATTTTTCATTTTTGTCCTGTTATCCAAATATAATATCAAATTTAATAATATCAATGAATAGTTTAAATGTACACATAGGTAAAGAGAAATCAAGTTGGCTTACATCCACATGGAACTACATGTTAAAATTTCTACATACACAATCAAGAAGGCACACACAAAGACATGGGCGCATGTCCAAACCATACATATAATTAAAGGAAGTGGCACAGAGTCATAAAATAATGGCATATTTAAATATCCTTAAATAGAAGAAGCATACAGACACAATCAAGATTAAACTAATAAGCCTAGAAATTAAATTATGCATGAACATGTCTTACAAAAATGTATAAGATCAATAATGTACATAAGTGGAGTCTAAAGTAGTAGTCAAAAAAATATCTGAGTAGGTGTAGGATAATCAATATCGAGATATAACAATGTTAATTCTATGATGTAGAGTTTAGAAGAATGGAACTTGGGAATCAAAACTATGTATAGGATCCCCTAAATGGGTGAATGTATCAAATAAAGAACCCATGTATCTATGTATATTCCCCCAGTGAGTTGATTATTCAAAATATGGATCTGTGTAGTTGACTTAGGTTATGTAAGTATTTATGAACACTCGACAAGACTAAGTGAATCATGCATGTATGATAAAAAAATGAATATACTATGATAACTAGCATATGTAACATATTTAAACTATAAGAAGTGTAAACATGGAGTTACAAAATACATACAATTTGTATTTTCTGAGAAAATATTTGAATGTTTTTATGTTTTGAATATTATATATATATATAGGCTATGTACAATTATCATGAAAATTAGATTATATATAATGATCTAAAAATAAGGAAAATATATACAATAATATAGGAACATACTAATCAATGAGTCTTATGGGAGACTCATTATCAATGTGGCATGTGTCAAATAAAGTAATAATATTCATGTGTTCTATATGAAAAGGTAATAATGTCCTAGAACCTCTTATATGAAGTGATCTGTAGATGAAACTAATTATGAAGTGTTGTTAGGAATTAATGAAGCTAATTTGGGTGTCTTATGAACTATAGGGGTCTTAAGGACCCATCTCATGTAAGATGTTGTAGTTGGTATGGTGCCATATGTTGATAACCTTGAGAACTCAATGACACTAATCTCATAAAGAAAGGGACAGAGGGAGGCCCTTTAGAATACAAAACATATCTCTAACATAAGGGTATCTTTAATAGGGGTCTACATAGGAGAGTATGTATACATGGTAACACTATAAGAGTATACCTCACCTATATTAGTGGATTGACTAAACTCTATTATGTATTAATTGGAATTCTACTTGAAACTATAATAGGTAATGATGGTGTTACCAATTATGAGATAGGTAATGGATACTCATATGAAATACCCTCAACTGTGACCACCTAATTAACATGTATGTACTTGAGGCATATGTGCATAGTGGATAAAATGGATCATTGTTATCATATCCATGGCCTACTTAATAACATTTCAAAATCTTACAATATGTACTAATAAGAATTTAATGTCCACATGTGTTATTCTAACCTATAGTGGAAGTACAATCTCCCCAATGGAGTTCTAAACATGTCCACTAAAATCATAGATAATTATGTCAGTCTGAGAAATGTCCTACTATGAATAACCCAAATGTTGTATAATTTTGATGGTGCATATGTTAATCCTTGACCCATTTTTAACCATACCACACTAAATATGATGATGATCAATGTAGGCTCGTATAAAGAGTGTATATAAATATGAATCATCATCAATAATATCCTACTCTATAAAAGTTTTGAGTGGTCTAATTGTCACTACAGTAATATATACATAACTGATATTATGTAGGTGTGTTCATCTTATGTATTAGTGTGATATGATGCTAGTGGTGGATGTGCCTGATAGGTATAGTGAACATCAAAAGTGCCACCTATTTCATTAGTTGTATGATTTGGAAACATATCTTAAAATATTTTCAATGCCTTATCTTCCATTTATTGAACTTTGGTTTTGTATGTTGGTATGCCCACATCAATGACGTTAGCCTCTATCAAATCTTTTATCTTGTGTTTGAAGCTGATCCATCTATTTTTAGTATGGCCTAGTGCCCTATGATAATCATAAAATGTATTGAATCATAGTTTTTAATAGGAGGCCTAGTCATATCAACATATTTGATAGGAGGGAGAGATATGAAACTACATTCCAAGAGTGATTTTTAAACACATACAAGTGACTCTAAATGTTTTGTAAAAACTTTCCATGGAGGAGCTAATAAAACTAGGTGAAGTGGTGGATATGAGGCTACATTAACTCTAGCCTTTGGATCACTCTTATTTTTGGTGTCCCTTAATTTATATGGAGGTTTATTATAACTCTTATTATTTGATTATAATCTAATTATATAATTTAATTTTCCCATATAGTGAAGCTTTACTTCCCTTTATTTCATTATGTGGCATAAATATCTGAATGGTGGAAACTTCATGAACAAGATAGCTTCATGCAATACTGGTAGTAAACTCTATTTCAATATGACTTCAAGTTCTCTATCTACCATGTGGATAGTCAACTTTTCCAATATAATTTTATATTTCAATACATATTCTACAATAGGCTCATTGAATTTTTGATTAAGTTGTGACACATAAGCATATGAGATATTATCACTGATGTTGATTGAAAAGTATGCGTAAAAAAAATCTACCAATGGATTGAATGTAGTGATGGACTAATTTGGAAGATCATAGAACCACCATAAGGCATAATCCTGAAGACTCCATGGAAACAACTTAGTCAGGAGCCAATCATTAGAAACATAGTCCAAACATGATGCATGAAATTATTTTAAATGATGCTCTAGGTCACCCTTAACATCATAAAAAATAAGCTTAGGTGCCTCTAATATGGATGCAAAATTATTCCATTATGTGATATGCCAAAGGTGTATGTAAAATACCATTTGACTGCAAGGCATGTGATAGCCTAGTATCACCCTAATCAATATGTAACACCTTAGCCTACAAAGAATTAATCTCATCCATAAGGGATTATACATCTAGATAGGAAGAACCAGCCATAGGAGGTGTTATCATTGTTGAAGGTTGTTGAGTAAAATAGGTTATGATAAAAGTTACATTAGCCCTAAAGTAGGTGTAATAATAATATTATTTAGTAGAGTTTAAGATAGACCATTATTAAAATCTTGAAGTTCTTCATGGACAATGTTGATAAGGTCATCTTGCATAGCTGAATGTTTGGAAACAAAATACTGTAACTATATCTTATCATTTTCATAAAATCGGTTGTTGAATTCTACAATTATAGGTTGAAAAGTAGGAAAATATATAGTTTTATATTCTAAAACTTTAAATAATTTTAATCTATGAAACATTCAAGAATTGAATACTAAAACAAATGTGATATTTTAGAACTAATATATGACCATAGAAAACAAAAGGATACAAACCTTAATATCATATAAGGACATGTTTTTATTAGTGTTCAATGTAACTTAGGTTTATCAAATGATTTTACTTTATAAAGTTATGAAATTTAAGCCCTCAATTATTAAAAGGATATGAGTATAGGAAATCAAGGTACAAATATGTAATAAATGTAACCACTAATTTATTACTTAATTTATCTAGTTTGAACTTTCTAAAAATAACAATATATCATTTTAAAAATTACTTATTTGAAAAGTGGATGAGACAAGAGATCTAGATACTAGAATATAAGATAGGCACTGATCTAAATGTCATAGATAGGATATAGGTGTAAAAACCCTTCATAAATAGTATCTCTCTAATTGGACAACAATGCTAATGGTGGTAGTTTCCTTTTTTATCATAGTGTCCTAGGTGTAGAACTATTTTGAGCTTCTAGGTGTACCTTTGTCTATGTCTACAAAGTATGTTCCTATGCACATGGGTTTTGATCCCTTGTTGATGACCTATTTTGACTAATTTTGTATGTAAACCTTAATTCTCCATGTCATTAGGGTGTCCAGTTGGCAAAAATTTAATTTGTAATATTAGTGGGGTAGATTAGACATCCTTAAAACCCCACTATTATGAGAGTTTCCTACATAAAATTACTCTGAAGAGGGATTAATCATGATGCATTTTTCCCTACCTAATTATTGGTGAAAGTACAAGTGAAGCTAGTATGAATATCAGTTTCAGTGATTCTATGTGGAGCTTGGGATGATTGTAAATGGTTGTATACATAAGTAGAGAGGAATAGGGATTGATAACCTTAATTGTGTACTTTTTTTAACTAGTTCATGTTATTTGCATATGATTTCCATCTAGTGAATAAAGGGCTAATGTCATGTATCTATAGTATTATAGTGATGTTTCAGGTCTTAAAAGAGGACTAGACTAACCCTAAGTGATTATTATCTTGAAAAGATATCCATTGATGGTAAAAGATAGGAAAAGGATAATATCACCCAAATTGGGACACTAGCACCATTGATGCTATTGTCTAGATTATGGCACTAGTGTTTAGGTGGTAGAACATGAGGCATTAGGGGCTAGGCATTAGGGTCTAGGATGCTAAAGTGAGGTTCTAAAACTACTTTAGGGATGTTTAGGAATGTGTGTGGTGCACAAAAATATTTGATAAATGTCTAAAGAGGCCCTAAGATAGGTCTAGAGATAATATATGAATAATTAGTCTCAAGTAACACTCTTAGGACTCAAGTGTCATTTCTAGATGATTATAGGCACCTTTAAAAGTAATGCAGCCATTAAAAAATACATGGAAATTCAATCCCAAATGTTTTTAGTTGATCACATGAATGGGTTTGAGGTAAATCTAAGTGATTCAAATTGTTTTGGATAATATGTTAAATCATTAAATTTAATCAAATCATAAGAATACAAACAATGTCCTAATAACCTATCTCCTAACAATTAAAATGGTACATAAAAATAGACCACTCTTTTTTCATCAAGTGATTTCATTAGCCTTGAAGAAAATAATGTTTATGATGAACTATTTAAATAATTCTAAGACACATTTCAATTAATCAAAGAATAATAGTTTCCTTCTCCTCCAACATATCTATAGGATAAGTATCCATCATTTTTCAAATAAACTATTGACATTAACATTCACACCAAATACTAACCTCAAATTTTGAATTTTGAAGCCACCTTAATCCCTTGGGAAAGTTAAATTATCATTTCCTTTATAAAAAAAATTTAACATATTCACTTGGTCCTATGTCAGGATTATGGTAGAAATGTGGATGTTGTTGTTGAGCAGTGAGGGATCTTTTTGAAATACCAAAAAATTGATAATTTTTGATGTTGTAAACTCTATAATAATTGAGAATAATGTTATGTTTTTAAAAAAAAATTAATGACAATTTAAAGTTTGGATTTACTATAATTAATTTGTTAATTAATAATTAATATTTTTTATTGAATAATGAGTTATGGTTCTTTTATCATCTTACATACATATTTTTTGTTGATGGATTCCAATGGACATGGCAATGTGTCATGTGGATTTCAATTTTTTTTTGTGATGGATTTAGAGCCAGGATTGAGCATGAATTTGAATTTTATGAAGTTTTCAAGTCATTTTTAGTAAATATGAGCTTATTCAATTAATATAGTTCAAAAAAGTTATGATGTGAATTGTAAATTTTTTTTTGATGGATTTGGAGTTAGGCTTAACCATGAATTTGAATTTTATGACGTTGTGAAGTCATTATTATAAAATATGTGTTTATTTAGTTGATGTAGTTTTACAAAAATGGTAATGGGGACTACAATTATTTTTTATGATGGATTTGGAGTTATTATTGAGCATGAATTTGAATTTGAATTTTATGATGCTATAAAGTCATTATTATTAAATATGAGTTTATTCAGTTGATGTAGTTCAAACAAAATAGTACTATCAGATATAGACTGCAATTTTTTTTCTTTGAATTTGGACTAAGAATGGATTTTAATTTGATGTGATCTCATATTTTTAAATGATTATCTTTGTTTTAGATTAAGTTTTTTAATTTTTATTTTAATTTATTCATGTTGTTCAATAGGCGTGTCATGTTCTATCACCCTCATATTTGACTTGAAATTCATATTTTAAAGCTAAAATTTAAGAATAAGGTTAAAAATATTAATATGGTGATACAATATAAATTTTAAGCTATTTAAAAACTTAAAAAAATATGTATTTAACAATAAAATTAAAAACTAATTAAATAAAAGTGAAATTGCATGATAAATGGAATGAATATTTCAAATGAAAATACTATCAATAATTGTAACAAATTCAGTATTTGAAATGTTTTACAATATCAAAAATTATATGAAATTAGATTTTATAATATGAAAATTATAATAAATATACAACTAATACTTATGTATTTGAAATAATATTACAAAAACCTACTCAATGCAAGTGACATTTTCATCTACTATGTCGACGCCACTTTTAGTGTCATTATTTGCATCCTCTTTATTTGTTTTTATATTAAGTAAACTTCTTATTTTAGTTACAAAACTCCATGTTGATAGATCTCTTTAATAAGAAAATGTGTCTATAATATAATGTGATACATACAATCTCAAACAGATTTCTAATTTTTTATCCCATCTATTTCAATGTCTTGACTTAATGAATGAGAATTCACTGAATACTCTTTCATATTCGAGTAACCCCAAAACTATTTTTTAATAAAGATCATATAATTGGAAATATCCACTTAGACTTTTATATAGTATACTACTAGGATAATGTTTTTTTGATAGCTCTGTAATTGCCCCATTTTTTGTTGGTTTCCTTAGAAGGAGATATTGCTCAAACATTGTAATTCAAAAATAAGTTAACTATGTTGTTAGTAAATCTTTTCCAAAAAATATTTTTATTTGAACTCCATTTACCTATATATATTTACCAAAATGATTAATAAGAAAACCCATGTATTTGTGAAAAAAATTGCTAATCAAATTTTGATTGTTATTATGTTATTCCAAAATATGGGATTTACAAATGTCATGGCATCCAAAAAATTATCCCTTTGAAAATGATCTATAATCTATACAAATAAGTTTTATAAAATTATACTTAGTTTCATTTAGGTTTTATATACAACAATATCATATAGAATACGTGTTACATGCAGTTCTTTAGATTCAACTCCCACAAGATCAAGTCTTCTATAGAAAGTGTGCATTGGTAACTCCTTGCCATTAATAATAACAAAAAGATGATCATTGATATTTAATTCCAAATAACTTTCAAGATTCCTTAAATCTATTGAACATTGCCAACTTCTAAAAATAAGGCTTTCAAACTTTTCATTCAAAGTGTATAGTATACTTTGAGATTAACATATTCATTTTATCACATCCGTATGAAGTCAACAATATAAATGGCTTTCTCCTAAGCATGTTACATTAAACAATTTATTTCCTTCACCATTAGAAGAATTTCACATAATGTCATCAATGTTTCCAAGTCTATTAAATAGTATAACAAATCTATTGCCTTATCAATTTTTATATGATATTTATACATAAAACATACTAATGATGGATATTCTTCAAAAATTTAGCATGTAAGTTCATACATAGAAATCTATCTTGTAGCAACATCTTTCAATGGTTTCTTACCATCAACCACTCCTACTCAAAATTTATAACTCCAAAAATATTTTTGGACTGTTTATCATATAAGCATGTAAGTCATGAATGAGATCCTCCACTTTTATGACATTAGTAAATTTGGTAAATATTTTGTAAGCAAGATTCATCATATTAGCCATGAAATTAATTCAAATCATATATGGGGAAATTTTTGTTTGTAGTTGAACTCGAACCATTTTTATGCCCCTAAATAATTAATGCACCATCAACCCTAACACATACCAAATTTTTAGCTATTACACAATCAACCATCCTAGCTTTATCTTTCAAATTAGATTAAACAAAATTGTGAACATTTTTAGCATTATAATTTTCTACCATTTTATGAATTGCCAATAGATGAGGTTCCTCATGGTAGACAATAGAGAACTGTATATATTTAGCCTTTAGATGAGACTCCATAACTTTTCCAAATTTGCTTCAATTGTTTCCCCTTTCTTGACAAGATGTTTTTGACATTTCTTATCATTTTCATACTCACATATATATCTTAAATGCATGCTTTATTTTGTATTTTTTCACCTATGTGTTTTTGTTATCTATCCATCTAGGTGCTTCACTATCACATATACTTTTATGCACTGTTTCTCAATCATGTCCAACTTGAGTTGCATTATGTGTTCTTTTCCTAGTTTCAAGCTACATATTGTACATCTACATTTTATTGAAGTATCATCAACATTTTCAATCTTTGTAAGTTTAATAAGGGAAATTTTCATTTCCCAATCAACTTTAAAGGACATTTCAATTGTCCATATACTTCTCTTCCTTCATGAATATTTATGATAGAGTTTTTATCTGAACTTTGTCTTTGATGAGAACCAACAACCTCTTCTACCACTTCAATGTCAAATCATTGCCATCAAAAATAAAAGGATAATTTTCAAGTGATGGCATGTCATCATAAAAATAATTTTTAAGGGGTGATATGTTATTCTGGTTAATATCTTTATTATGAGATATTAATGGAGATTTTGCATATAAAATTATTTTAATATTATTAAATAGTTAAAGTTAAATTCAAGACAAACTAAAAAATCAATAAATAACTATATTTTGAGTGCATTAAGATTATGTGCAATTTTTTATTGGCTCTTTAAAATAAGATAATACGCTCAATTTTCTTAATAATTGGCTTTTCCTTTTACCATTTCCACTAGGTTTCATGATGATCAAGGATGCAACACTTCAATTTTATCATCTGATTACAAATCAAATTCTACAGTTTAGTTTTTCCATTTGGTTGTAGCATAGTTTTGCTTTTCAGTTATGTCACTTCATCACATCATAGATTCCACCATTCATCATTGTCATTTAGCACTATCACCCAGCACTATCATTTTTTAATATCTCTATTAAGTTCTTTTGTTCAAAGATTGAATGTTTCCATTTGGGTGTTATCATTTGAAACTATAGATTAGATACTCCTATTTAGTGTTATCATTCAGTTATGGTTCTTTGGTTGCACTTAAAATGTAGGTTCTACTAATTTGTTTTGGCTTGTTGCCTTGTTTGCTATCAAGTGTGGTTGTCAAAAGTATATTTTGATATCAGGGGGTGGTTGTATTATATTTATATATGTAGAAAATAAAAGTATAAACTAATAAATTATTTTAGATGATTGGTGAGTTAACCCCTAAAATAATTTACGTTCATAATTTTAATTGATCTAGATCCATCTACTAACAATAAAAATTGGTAAAAAAAATTGATAATTAAAATATTTGTGAATTAACAAATATTTACCATTAAAACATACCATAATCACATACCCACATGGCCATCAAGTTATTAAAAATTTCACCTTATTTGACATTAATTTCATAGAAATATTTGGATATTTTTACCAATATGAATAAATCCCAAACTTATTTATAAACGCAAACACAATTTAGATATGTCTATTTATAAGTGCATTCATGGACTTAGACATTTTTTTATAAAATTATGTCATGAAGAGAAGCTCACTGTGAGGTACCATGATGATAAAAATGTCAAGATAATAAATGTCATGTTTAAATTTTCATGAAATGTGGAGTAAATACTTTTAATCACTTTACATAAAAAATGTCACTACGTAAATAATTATCCATTCAAAGTAAGATCAATTAGTGTCTTATTATATAAAAATAAGGAAGGTATACATGTTTACCAAGTCATTAAAAATTGGGTAGCGATATCCTTTAGTTCCTAAAAAGATTTTCATATCAATCATATGTCCCACCAAAATTTATGCAGTAATGTTATAACTATGACCTATGGCTTATGAGTATTCACATATTAAACTAGATCTCATATTTTATTGTGTTTGTTCATTAGTTTAATACTTTCATGGGCAAGGTTAAGTGTGTGACATTAGGATTCGAAATATGTGTCACAATAATGATGTCATGGGTGATCACACGCTCATGCACTCATGCACTCTATCGTGTATCTAATTGGAAATGACCTATAATTTTTAAAGTCATTTTGAATGGAATTAATTTTGATATGATTGTCCCATGTGCCAGGCCATAGGGAAGATCCACAATAGCCAAAAATAATGATTCAAACCATGTGATGAAGCACTTAAGTCCCATTTATATTAACATGTGTCAAAATTATTTGCTTAATCACCTTAAATAATAATATTTATTCATGGAAGGCATTTCATGTTGACCACATTCTCCCTAATTTAATCAACATAAATTAACTAGGGTTTCATCCTCAAGTAAAGATGTCATAGACTCATAAACCCCACACATTTCACATAGTGGACATAGAGAATAAGTTGATGGAGATCCATAAATTACTTTGAGTCTTTGTATTTATATAAATTGTTTCAATCACAAGTATCCTAAAACTCGAACTCAAAATAAATGTTTAAGTATACATGGAGTTCAAAGATTTCAATGTCCTAAAGGACACATAATGCTTAAGTATTCATGGAGTTCAAGGATTACAAGGTTCTATAGGTCACATTTTTCCTCATGCTTGATAGGTGTAGGAACAATTAAATAGTGATTATTTCACTTTAACGATAAATGTGACATTCAAAATAGTTATTATATTTGATTTTAAATCTTAATCAAAATAAAATGCTCTATCACTTTAGGATATCCAAAGATTTAAAAGAATAATGGAATTTTAACACAATATTGATATCATTGTGTTAAGAACTATAAGGGCTTCTCATCTACCTTTGACAAAAGAGGTCACATTTTTATTGAAATATTTGTGTTAATTCATTCAAATATTAGTATAATTCATTGTATAAGAATGAAACACGTATATATGAGTTATAGAAAAAGTTACTTTCCATTTGATATATCTATTTTATAAATGATAATATTTTATTATTAAAAAAATTAAATGATCATACAACCATCAAAAGTGATTCTATTTTATAAGGAAAAAACACAAATATTATTAATAAATCATGAAATTTAATTATTAATAAATACCACACTCATTTTTTTCAATTTTTTTAACCCTATTTTATTAACAGATTCTTATAACAACTTAAATGTCTTCAAGTTGTAAACTCTTTCAAATTAAATTAAATCACAAAATTTTCAATCGAGTTAATGATCCCTCCTCTATTAATACACAATGAGGGCTAAACCAAAAAACTAATATGAAATTTATTTATATATATTTTTACTAAATAATTTATAATGAACTAGAAAAAATATTTCCATTTTGTATGGATTGAGAGAATGCTAGAAAATAATTTTTAAATTAGATTTACAACTATTTTTTTAATCTATATATTAATATCATCGTAATCCTTAGACACATCCATAAATATGACTAAATAAAATGATTTTATTAGATACAAACCATCCACATAATTATTGAAAAAAGTTTATGGAAAAAATTAAATTGTATAGAGATGGCCAACTACAAGTATTTAAATGATAGAAAATCATTTCCTCTCAATAGGTTGGTGATTAAGCTATATCATGGAACTTGATTGTAGAAGGTTTTGATTTAAATTTTTATTTCTTATTTGAACAACGTTTTAATTATAAGTTATTTTTGTACTATGTAATTTTAATATTATTTAATCAAAAATTATTATTTATAAATTTATTATAATAATATACATTATAAAAGGTAGTGGCTTGAAATAACACTCTTAAAGGTAACATATTAGTTTCTTAAATTCTGATTACTAAATAAATTTAATTAAATCAAAAGAAAAATTAATTGATAAAATGGTTAGTCGAATAAGGTTCTGATGATATGTAGATGAGTTTTTAAAGCATCTTGGTTATTTCCTACTCCACCTAAGTTCAATTATCTTAAGACAAGTGAAGTTATATGTGGTGTATTTGAGACTTGTTAATTGTAGATCTAGAATCCTCTACAAATTTGAACCCTGTATGTATCTCAAACTAGTTTGTAGCTTTGATCAAAAGAGATGATCAATGAAAAGAATTAATATTGAAAGCTTTAAACAATTTTTTTGAAAGACTAAAAAAGCATAGCAACTAGATACTGCCATATTTATTGAATTTTTTTAACTTATTTTTAAAATACTATATATTTATTAAATTTAAATTCAAATGAAAACAAGATATACATATTGTACATTGAAGTGATAAAGTATTTATATATGAATAATTGTGTTAAAATAACTAAAATATTTAATTTTTTATTAAATTATCGTAACACTTTTATAATTATAATAAATTTTAATGAACATTATATTATTTGGTACAATATTCTACCGAGAAGGAACTATGAAAAGGTGGTTACAATGAATGCCTAATATCAAAAAATAATAGAAGTAATCTACGTATGAACTTTTCATATTGCTTTTTAGGAATATTAAAAAAAGTTATTACGTTGTGTAAGTAATATATTCATGTATCTTGATTTTATTTTATTTTTTTTTGCTTTTAATTATTTATTTATAATATGTTTGAATTTATTTATTATAAATATTTATTGGATATATAATTCTTGGAGTAAATAGATGGTGGTAGATTTGTTCTTTATGTAATTTTTGTGCAATATTTTTATTAATACAAGTTATGTTATTTTTAATGACAACTTTGAAAGTAAGCATTACATACTGAAGTTTTAAGTAGTTTTATATTAAAAATCAGGTGATGGAAATAGACATCTGAACTTTATTTTTAAAATGAGAGGAAATTTAGAATTACGACCTCTATTAATTGAAGGTTTTCGATTATGGAACTGCATTTTTTTAAAACAAATTGAAAATTTATGAAATATATAAATTTCTTGTACTTATAAAAATGGAAATGTAAAAATATAAATGTAGATAGAAATTACAATTAAAGTAGATGTTAAAACTAATAAAACAATAGTTGCAATTTATAAAGAAAAGTAAATGTGTGCTTTTGTTGGACACGGTAAGAATGTTGTTTTAATATTCAATTGTAGATTCCATGTAATGTTGAAATAGAAATGACACTGTCAATCTATGGGTCCATGGCCATGCAGATTAGTTTTATTGAATGGCAACAAAGTAGGAAAAAAACAAAGGATTGAAGGTGGAAAAATGTCGATGCAAAAAAAATAGAATCATTTTGATGTTTAAATTGAGTTTGTGAATTTCCATATTGTGGTGGATAAGCTTACGAATATACGCTCGCAGTATGATAAGCTTGTATTCCTCATCGGCTGTGGATATCTTGATTCTCAACATGTTCTGTACTCCGCAGATGCCACATCACAACCAATTGAGGATATCATGTACGAGGAAGTGGATCCATTGCCGTTTTGGGAAATATAAATTCGCCAAATTGAGTCGATTGAGGTATTTTTAAATGCCAAATTATTACTTGGTTGAACGTGTCCAATGTTTTCCAAATTTTGATAGATTAAATAATCAGTACATGCAGTCAAACAGGGTTGTTATGTAGTGGCAATGTTTCTAATATAATAATACTATGTTTTTAATATCAAACTAATTTTAACCCTTCCACAGTCGAAGGACATGTCTATAAGCCATCTGAATGAAGAGCAGAGATAGATTCAGGCCTACAAATGAAAGCATTGAGGAAAAAAAAATTAAAATTAAAAAAAAATTAGAAGTCCAAATTTTATGCAAACTCTGCAACTTTTTAGTAAACTCGCCGTTGAGGCCGTGGGGAAGACATCTGGATCGGGGCATAGTTGAAGTCCTTTGGCCTGCCCTTTTCATTTTTTTATGAAAAAATCTCCATTGATGAATTATTTGGCACATCCTCATGGATTTGATATCAGGGGTTTTATTCAATGGCTGGTACACTCTAGAATCAATGCCATGACAGCTAGTGTTATCCTTTGTTATTACGTCCTCTCTCTCACACATCGTAAGATTCTTATCCTTTGTAAGTTATAACCCTTTCTTGAGGAAAATTGTCAAAACTAATAGATAAGTTATCAAGTTGTAATTATACGGAAGTAAATATTTGGTAAACTTGTTTGTGGAGACAGTTTTTTTAATAATTTTGCGACATATATATATATATATATATATATATATATATATATATATATATATATATATTTATTGCGGGGGAGGGGCGGCGTAATAGTTTAAACATTGCAGAAGTGATTTCCTTCTCTTTGGTTGTATTTCATTCTCAATTGCTATAACTTAGCATATTGGTGGAAATGGAATAGAATTGATGACATTTATTTAATGTTAATATTAAATTGATTAACATGATTAATATGAAAAGACCGCCAGCATGGAGCTGACGTAATTTGCTTATGGTTAAGGCAAGGCAAAGGTAAAACAAGGAGGACCATGACTTTAGATACAACTTCTTCCTATTAATTAGTCTACATAGGAATGTGTTAGTAATTGTATAAGAAGTTTATGATGAAGTATCTTTTCTTTCTTCTTTCATTTTTAAAGAGAAAAACGAAAATAGCCCTTTTTGGATCACAGTTTTCTTGAGTTTGATTAGCCAAAAAAAAGTGTGAATTTGAAGAAAGATTATATCCTTATAATTTTCAATGATTATCAGTTTCTTGTTGATCACCTTGTTCGAACTATGTTAAAAATATGTCTTTCATTCTTGCGAATTGCTCATACATATAGATGCGGAAGATAAAGTTGTGAACTTAAGTTTTGTTAAAAAAATATCTTGTTAAATATAATTGTCAAAGAGTAGAATTTAAACTAAACACTGCCCTTGGTGGATGTTAGGCACTAAAAGTGTTATGTATAAACCATCCTGTTTTAAGACTTGATTGTCTTAGTAGAAAACTTGACCTATCCAGGGAACACTAAATCGAACCGAGACCAATTGTCCCTTTCTCTTGTGAAATATTGTAACTTCTTGTCCACGTTCAAGGACCTTGACGTTATTTTTCTAAATATATTGTTGTCAAGATTTTGAGACATCTATAGTGTGTTGTCAGTTTTTGAACCCTATCTCCTTCATGATTAATCTAACCATGTCAGTTACATCAATGTTTTAATAGTGAAAATACTCGGTTCAAATAGTGTGTGTTGATAATTGGAGTATATTTAATATCTTCTTTGTGCCATTTTCGGTTGTATAATTAAATCAATTCTATACCAAATTTCAAGCTTCATTTGATAAATTTGTGTCCTTACATCTTCTTTGTGAATGCAACTATCTAATGGATGTAGCAAAATATATTGAAAAAATTGGAATATACTTTTTTTCTTGAGATAAATAATTATCATGAAATTAAATGTTCATGATTAAATTATGTTTTACTTAACAACTTCTTGATAGGTTTAGAGGTTATAAAGAATGGATTTGGGATGTTAGTCACAAGGGTGGTATTCATTACCTTCTCACTAAGGTAATTCATCATCCTACCAAATGTTGTGATTACAGATTTGATATATATAACAGGGATTGGATCACTTGAAAGTTATCATTGAGATATCATTCTTACCATATTTTAAAATAAGATATAAATCTCTTTATGAAGTACTATGACTAATCTGTGCTATATTTTTTAACTATGCTTGGAAAGAATCCCTCTAGAAGGAAAAATAGAATCATAAACTTGTCTTAAATTGTTGGAATCTTATTCTTCTACGATTAGTTTTGGCTCTTTAACTTAATCAATACAAGACCTTTAATACTATGCTTTAAAATAATATACGCCTTCCTAGCATTTACTGAACATTATATTGGTTCTTTAAAAGCTAAGGCAATATTCAAATGAAGTATAATGTTATATAAATGTGCTTGTTATTAACCTACTAATGGTTTTATTATATAAAATTCTATTAGTTGATTCATGTGTGTACTATCTAGCAAAGAAGTGGTGGCCTCAAAAATAAAGATGCATGCTCTAGCTCTATGAGTAGACTTATCTCTCATAATTATCTTGAATTAATATGACCAGGATTAGAACCCTATTATGAATTTTACATTATAATATATGTTATATTATCTTATAAAGATCGGGGAAACAATATTTTTTATGACTCTTTCATCTTCAAACCATGTTATATTGTGATTGTGATAGGTTTGAACTTTTCCTTGAATATGAATTTCATATAAGATAAATTTATTATTAGTCCTTATAATTAAGGATTACGGAATTATAAAATTAAATTATCTATAGACTAACTCTTATATGGTACTTCTATGAGGACTCTATGTCATATTTTGATCATGATGAGATAGTTACATAATGTTACCTTAGTACTTCACATAATGAGTTATATTCTCTCTTCAACTTAGATAAGAAACAAATAAAAATGAAGGATTGATTATTTGTATGGTTGAATATGGTAGGGAGGATTGTCTCCTTCAGGCATTAAGTTTCCATGTGTTTTAGGGATTGAGAAATGTAAAAAAATTGTTAATTGTGGGTGAAATCAACCTAACATAAGTTTTTAAGATCCTTCTCATATATATGCAGTTCCTAAGTTACTACATCTTGTTAATGTCTTGTGCTACTAAGTAATCATGATCAGTTGGTCATGCTAAAATATTGGAGGACTATCTCTTACGTCATGGGAGGATGTAAACTAGTCACAACATCTATTTTAGATAGGAAGCAATTGTGACATTGTTAAGGGGATTCATTTCCCTTGTTAACATCTTCTTGTGAGATATATGTGGAGAGTGAAAAAAATACTTGGTTATGATTTTTTGGTGTGTGTTTGTGAGTATGTTACACCTTTTATCAAAGCATATTTACAACAATGGAAGATCTATGATTAATTATTATCTTTTCTATTTTTCTTATGTGGAAAAAAATAGTCCGTATGTGTTGGGTACTTCTTGGTGAGGATGGTTACAACATCAAAGAATTATGGACCAACTTGGGTATTTGTTGGAGTGTTATTTTGACATATGTACCCCTTGAGATTTGTATGAGTAAATTCATGACTTATAATCTTATTTCCTAAGAAAAAAATTATACGCTAAAAAATAACGGTTGATATTATTATCATTTATATCTTGTGCATTAGTGTGTGCCTTATATGTGTAACATCTAATAACAAGTTGAGTGAAAAAATATTGATGTAATTGAATGCTAGTGGCTCGAGTATTTTTCATACAAAGGAGACACATTTTGGCTAATGAGTATGTTAGTCATAGAGTTTGGATGGATGAATTTGCTTACAATCAACTTGAAGATGTATGATTGAGACTATTCTTGTCTTTTTTTATACAATAAATAATGGCATTAAGAGATGTGTTTATTATTTTGATTTGAGAATTTTGGCTATGAATGTAAATTATTTGTTTTTTTAAAAGGGATGATTGTGTTGTGATAAAATGCAAGATAGATTTGCTATTGAATTAATATAATGGAAAATTTGTACTACCATACTGACAAGGAGAAGATCTTTTGGCCATGGATGTTTGATGTTGGTTCCCTTCCCATTATTATTATGATATATATACACACTATTAGATGAATATAAACATGGGAAAATTTAGTGAAATAATACTTTTGTACTTCCATGCCATTATGATTTGATCATGACTATGAAATATATTGACATGAATCTACTATGATATGTGTTTTATTATCTTGAATGGATATATTAATTCATGGTCATGAAGATTTTGTTCATGGTTATCTTGACATATCATTAAATTTGTAATCTAAGAAAGTATTTACTAACCATGATATCAATTGACTTGGCATTATTGATCTAAGCAGGACTACCATGGTAGTCTACACTTTTATATGTACATGCATTATAAGTCACTATTCTATTGACATGTGTGTGGGTGATGGAAAATTATGTACTACCATAAGGATTGAAAGTGGAACCTAGGGCCATGGAGGATGATTGTTGGTTCCATTTGTATCATCATTATGGTACATGCACATTGTTATAAACTCATGAAGGAGAAGCTTTGTGCCTAATGGGCTACATTTTGGCTTCCTTTCTTATATATACTCTTAGATATAATTGAGGAGGAACTTGGGGCCATGGATGGTTACTTTATAGTTGCCCTCCTTTCATTAATATCATATGTGCACACTATTGGATGAGTTCACAGAGTAACTTGGGGCCGTGCAAGGATGATTTCTTGTTCCCATCTTCTAATTATTATGACATATATACATCATGGTATGGATTTGAGGAAGAAATTAAATCCATGGAGGGCTTCTTGTTGGTTTTCTTGCTCTCATTTATATATATATATATATATATATATATATATATATATATATATATATATATATATATATATATATATATATATATATATAATTTAAAGGACATGAAAGAGGAACTCAGGGCCATGAGAGGCTACATGTCAATTCCTTTTTGATACTTAATATACAAATTCTACACTTGTAACTCGATATCATGATGGTAAATGGATGCATCGATCCTTTATCATGTGGCCACAAAAAGTTTCATGGGTTGGTAAGACCTTATTTAATCCATTCATTTTGATTATTTATCTTATATATTTATAAACACATTAATATTCAACCTAAAATATAGGTGGTAATAGATAAGGTAGATAGTGAACAAAGGGAAGTTAATATTATCTTTCCTTAAAATTATGACTATTATATGATTCTTGGTGAACACATAGATGAATATTTGTATTATAATAAATATAATCATCATATGAGTATGATTTTATTGTGTTGAATGCTTAGAGTTTAAAATAGGTTTATATAAATTTCTATTTTTATGATGGGATTTGGGGAAAATATCATAATATTCCTAGTGGTGTGTAGTGAATCATTTATTTCTAACTTGTGCCTTGTTATTGTTACTTATACTCTTAGAGATTATCATTGAATTCTTATATTCTTTTGAAAATCCTATTATGATTGTAAATGTGTTGTCACCTTGATGAAAACTTCTTGCTTAACTCATCAAACTTTTGTTGATTTCACATATTTAAGTGTCAATCTTCTATCTTGGGAGGATATCTTTTAGTTCATGATATATGACAGAACAACTTAAATCAATAATAAGAACTAGAAAACCTTATTATGAGAGTTGTGTTATGATTATGATTACAAGATCAAATCTCTTTTCAAATGAGAAGTGGTTATTATGAAAAACCTTCTCATAAAAGCTACCATTCTTTTAAAATACTTGAATCAGTTAAAAAAAGTAACCAACATTGAAGACCTTATTTAATACCATAATTTATTACCATTGCATGGGTATATCCATGGTTTTAATCTATCAAAAACATTAGTGTATGGATGTATCCACTTCTATATGACAAATACTTTAAAGACAATATTGGAGTCCCTGGTAGTGATGTGTCCTACTATGAATTTTGATCTTATTTGTATAATTTAGGGTTATTTCTATATTCAATGATTACAAAATTTTCATTTTAATTTATATTATGAAACAAGTATGTATAAAAATTACTTATAAAATGCTATGACTATGTTCATCACATCAAGGATGATGCTTTTATAAGGGAAGGGGGATGACATTCCCTACCATATAATATGATTCTTGTTTAGTATATCATCCTTATCATCTCCTTATTTGATTTGGGGTGTGTGTTTGTTGAATAATTTTCCATGTAGACTTGAATATGGCATAACTAAATGGCTTGTGAGACTAATATCTTGATTGTGAGAGCATGTTTAGTTGCTTATGGCTTGCATAGTATTTTTCTATGAACTGATAGTTGACATCATTGGTGATGATGGTTGTCAAATTTATCATAAGTACTTATTGGTTTATCTTATTCTCAATCGATCTAAGGATTAATAAATGAAAGATGTGTAATAAGTACCACCAAAAAAAATATCTTTGATAAAAATCTTGGAAGGGATTATCGATTGTGAACCTGTTATTATTTATTGAAACATGTGCCAACTCCTATTTTACCTTATTTTCCTTTATCATTAAATAAAATCTATGGTCCTAGCTAGAGGAACTTGTTCACCAAGCCAATATCATTCTCAGAAGTGACACCCACTAGGTTCTTTAGATTAGGAATGAGGAGATCAATGTAAGAACTAATATTTTCTAGCTTTACCAATTTGTAGTATCTCATAACTTATAAGTCCAAGATAGGCTTTAAATCAATGTGAACTCACTTAAAAATTAGTTTTCTAAAGATATTATTAGATTTTAATGAATTATCTGTGTTGGAGTAAGTTATTAAAAGCTTATGGAAATTGTATTAGTTCACAGACTATGGATACTGGCCATCATAATTAATTATGAAATAGGTTAACCTATGTTAAAGATAAATTTTAGAATAACATAATAAATGAGACACCAAGACATTAATGAAATATGAAAATTAAATTATGAAAATGATATACATAACCATCATGTGATAAGGTTGTAAAATGATATATTATGTGAAGGATTCAAATATTGAGACTTTATGAAGTAATGGGATTTTAGATTGGGGAATCTATCTAGGAGGAGGCCTAACTCATTGGGCAAGGAAATGAAAATACAAAATTCATTTAATTTATTTTAATTAATGATGTATGGGGAAAATATAAAATTTCTTGAAAATAAAAATAGGTCAAAGAATAACCATGAGCATAGGATATATATATATATATATATATATATATATATATATATATATATATATATATATATATATATATATATATATATATATATATAAGTCATTCTTCTCAAACAAAGCCCAATTAAAATCATGTAATCAAATTCCATTAATTAATATGATAAACATTCATGATGGGTACAATAAATAAGGTGTTTAGCATGAGAAAAGATGGGAATCTTGTGTCATAAAATATTTTGAGGATGTTCCCACATTCTTCTATAAAAAGTTAGAAGAACCCAATGCACTCAAGAGTGTGGAGACCCTTGGATTTGGAAATCATAATTGAAAGCATCTTGAAATGACAAAAACTTATTATTTTCATGGAAATCCAATAAAGAGAGAATAGCAGAAAAATTATATTCAATTGAAAGGAATTTATTATGGAATGATTTATGCCATCAATTATATTTACAAAGTATGTGAAAGCTTAAAATGCTTCACAAGATCGTTACACGGGTGAAACTAACTTTTTCCATAAACCAAATTTTATTTAACAAAACAATCTAATATTAAATTAAATATTAACTAAAATTTTAAAATAAAAGACCTTGGATCATAATCTCCAAAAACTCCCCTTCATCCAAAGGGGCATTGAAGATAAAATAACTGAAGCAATGACTCTGAGGTCATCAAAAATACTTTATCGTAACTGCAAGTGGTGTATTGTACCTATGGCACTAATAAAAACTATGTTTCTCCATTAAAAAGCCCACTCCTATGAGTTGTGATAAAAAATGGTTAATAAACGTGATCAAGACCTACTCATCACTAATGATCAATGTATTCTACTATAGTAGAATACAATATATCATGTCCAACTACATTGACCCACATATAGTCTCACATAGTAACCCATCCAAGTGACAAACCCATACTCTGTATGGCACATTTCCCTAATTTTCAACAAATATTTATGACCTTTACTCAATAATGAAGGTGCTAGCAACCCCTATCAACTCATACTGTCACCGATGACTGGTCGAAGTCTAACCAATACCTAAATCTTCTTCCTCTATTAGGTGAGAGGTGAGAAGCCATGCATTGAGAGAAATAAAAATAGCTAACTCTATCCACTCCATGTCATGAATATTAGATATAGAAAGCAAACAATGGAACTGAAAACAAGAACACAAGCAAAAATTTTCCATTCAAACATTGAACCCATACTCCGAGTGAATAATTAATTAGAGAAGATAATTGTCCTCCAACTTCCAATGGATCCTCCAACCTCCAATTGTCACTTAGATGATGTCAATCAAGAGGATCATGGGACATGCAATAGATGGTGTGTTTCTCGACAGTATAATCAAGAGGTGGCATTGTAAGAGTTTTCATGTCAAATGTGTTGATTTTCACTGAAAATCCATATTTATACATCAATTTTAATATATTTTTTATAAAAATTATATAAGAAAACTTCAATTTACAAAACTATTCTAAATTATTTAAAATGTCCAAACCCCTATAAATCCTTTGGTTACATGACCACCTTCACGAAAAATAATGATTTGTCGAAAAATTGTCTCAAAAAGACCAAATACACCTTATATTGTCAAGTTAATCCATATATTCAATTTCAATGGGGTTTGAATCCTTGCCGTCCCCTTTTGCAAATAATTTATCAAAGCTTTGTTTTTGACACCCTTACAAATAATCTTGAAACATAGAAGGATATTTGTGTAGATAAAATTAATATATATATTTTTTAATTTTCACCCAAATAAAAAAGATTTGCATGTGAAATTAATTCACCGTAAAAATTTTATACAAAGTAAAAAAGTGAATTATTTTGTACGCTTTGAGGAAGGGACCCACTGATTTATTTACCTAAACAAATATCCCACTGCCACACTCAATTTATTTCTTAATACCTCTTTTGGAGCAATCAGGGAGTGTCGTACAGGTAAACAGTTTTTTTTAATTGTTTTAAAAACTGTATGCTCTAATTTCAATGTTGTATTAATCTGATGTGAGGTTCGCTCTACTATCTTTACAAGATCAAACTTGAAGGACAATAATATTCTTCTGTATGTATTGACTTCTACTAGCACGTCATATAGCTTTCTATTGTTGTATTTTGAATTATTGAATTGCTTTGACAGAAAAATAGCTGCCATACAGGTGTAAATGATTTGCCAGTGAATAAAATTCAATAATTTATTCATTAAAAAAAGTTTACTGATTTGTTAGAGGACGCCAAAATTGTTGTTGAGACCTGATTAAATTATTTTTTCCATTGCTCAGGAATTTGCTGGAGTCTCCCAAGTGGTGCTTTACAAGCAACTTTGAATGTAATTGACCCTGTATACTGATGTGAAGAGTGATTACGCGAGTGATACTAACTTTTCCCTAAACCAACTTTTATTTAAAAAAAGAATCTAACATTAAAATAAATACTAACTAAAATTTTAAAATAAAAGCCCTTCGATCATAAACCCAACAGTAGCCTGCAGCGTAGTAGGAGGAGTTGCTAAAAAGCTTGTTGAAGAATGATAAGCCCTCTTGAGCCAAATGTTTTCATCCCCCCTCTGATCGGCCTTGTTCACTCTGGATAGTTTATAATGTTTCCATGATTAAATTTTTAAGAGTTCTCTCTTGACTATCTCCTTTCTTTTTATGAAGATGCTTTCGGAAAAAGAGTATTAGTTTTAAATGTTCTAAATTTATAGTATATAAGTCTGAGTGAATTTGAGTGATAAATAAATATTCATCCTCCATTCTTACAAAGTTATCACTCTATTTCCGCTGAGTTGTATTCTGTGCCGAATAGGTAATTCGGTCCATTAATAGTTATTGCCTATTGTTCTGAAATATTTCATGGCGAGCGCCAGGGTAGTGGATTAATAATTCCATTATGATTAGAGAATATAAAACGTTATAGCCATGTGCTAATAAATTTAAAGCCGTCTTTTAACTCATAATATTTAATCAAATTTAGGATTGCGTGTCTTTCTGATTGTCACTGCACCCCGACAAAGTTGTGGGTTTCTTTTTAATTCATCTGGGAAATAGTCATCAACACCCAATAGTGTGATACCCCTAGGCTTCACAAGGGTCTTCATGAATTTTGTTTTTTCCCGAGCTGAATGTTAATTGCTACAGCCAAGATTTTTTCTTTGAATTTAGAACGAACATTTGTAATAGTTTCTGTTATTGCCTTATAGTTGTACACAGTCGGGCACCATTTGAAAGCTAGAATTAACACTTTTCTTTACTCTCTATGCCATTTTTAAAAAAAAAATTCAACATAGTTCATTGTTGCTTTGGTGTGAATTTGCAAGTCAATTGTTCTAAGTGAATTAATTTTTATCTTGCCATTAAGATTTTACATTAATAATTTTAAAATAAGAGGTTACTAATTATTGAATATTAAATTTAAATATAGTCTATTCGTCTTCCCATTGCAAGATAAAAATTAATTCAACGGGAAGACGAATAGACTATATTTAAATTTAAAATTAAATGATTAGTAACCTCTTATTTTGTAAGCATGATTAGATGTTTATGTTTAGGGACCTTTCTTTTGAGTAGAGGTACTCTAATTTCATCCAAACGGTTGTTCTATTAACCAGAACTCTTTCCTACGCGTCTCTTGGCTAAATTGAATAATGGTTAAATATATGCTTTTGATTTAAACGGTAGATTTTATATTGGAAAATTAAAATAGAAATTATGTTTAATATAAACTGGTTTAGATGGCTTTAGAATCACATGAGGAGTTATTAAAAATATATATTCATATAAGATAGTCAATTAATAAATAATTAAAGTAAGTAATGATGAAGAGAAGACTCTAACACAAATTATAAAAAGCAATAGATAATTTGTCACATGTTAATTATACGGAAGTAAGTCTTTGGTAAACTTGTTTTTGAGGACAATTTTTATAATTTTGTGACTATATATATATAATGGTAATAGTTTATACATTACAGAAGTGATTTCCTTCTCTTTAGTTATATTTTAAATTCGTGTCTTAACATATTTGTGGAAACGAAAAAGAATCGATGACATTTATTTATTGTTAATATTACATTGATTAGTATGTTTTTTTCCCGTGAATATTGGAGTATCCGTGAGGATTAAAACACTGCCAACATGGAGCTTACGTAATTTGCTTATGGTTAGTGCAGGGCAAAGATAAAATAATAATTATCATAACTTGAGATACAACATCCTCTTGTTGATTAATATACATAGGAATATGTTAGTTGTTGTATAAGAAGTTTACGATGAAACATCTCTTCTTCTCTCTTTATTTTAAAAATAAAAATGAAAATGTCCCTTCTTCGATCACAGTTGTCTTGAGATTGATTAAACAATGGCCTTGGATGTAAGGCACTAAAAGTGTTATGTATAAACCATCATATTATATTATTTGACTATCTTGTTTGAAGACTTTACCTATCCAGGAAAGGAAACACTAAATGGATCCAATTTCGATTGTCCCTTTTTATTATGAAATATTGTAACCTTTGAACATTAGATATTATTTTTCAAGTGATTTTAATTTTTAAAAATATATGGTTGTGAAGATTATTAGACATATTGAGAATGAAAAGTAAAGAATATGATGTTAGTTTGTAAACCCTATCTTTTTCATGATTATGTTAATTGTATCATATACATCAATGTCTTAATGCTGGAAACATTCAGTTGTCATAGTTTCTCTTCATGAGATCTTTTATGATAATTGGAGTGTATTTAATATTCTCATTGGGACCAAAAAAATTGTGTAATTAAATAAATTTTATACTAAATTTAGATATATAATTGATAAATTTATGTCTTTAACATCTTTTTTGTGAATGTCACTATCTAAAAGGATATATCAAAATATATTGAAAAGAGTAGAATATTTTGCTTTTCTTGAGCTAAATAATTATTATGAAAGTAATTGTTGGTAATTAAATTATGTCTTTCTTAACAACCCTTTGAAAGGCTTTAGAGCTTATAAAATAATGGCTTTGGGATTGGCTTGGGCTATAAGTCACAAGGTTGGTACCCATTACCTTCTCATTAAGGTAATTCATCATCCTATATAATGTTTTGGTTATGAGTTTCACATGTATAAAAGAATTGGGTCCCTTGAAATCTATCCTTGAGATATCATCTTTACCATTTTTAAAAATAAGATATAAATCTCTCTATGAAGTACCATTAAATCTATTGTTCAATTATGCTCAAGGAAGGAATTCCTCGAGAAGGGAAAATATAATCATAAACTTGTCTTATATTTTTGAAACCATGTTCCTCCTTCACTAGTTTGGACTCTTAAACTTAATTAATACAAGACATTCAATATTCAAGCTATGAAATAATGTAACTATTGCTAACATTTAATGAATAGTCTACCA
Source organism: Torreya grandis (assembly GCA_037957365.1). Lineage (NCBI taxonomy): Eukaryota > Viridiplantae > Streptophyta > Pinopsida > Cupressales > Taxaceae > Torreya > Torreya grandis. Next base: position 660,296 of record JARHVA010007150.1, read on the forward strand.
ATTAATTTAAAATTGGTACTTCTAGGGTCATCTTAAAATGAATTAGAATGTTGTATAAAAGCACTTATTCTCAACATATTAATGCTTTCATTATATAGAATTATTCTAATTAATTTATGTAAATATTATTTACAAAAGAAGTGGTGGCCTTAAAACTCAATATGTATGTTCTAGCTCTATGAGTAAACTTGTCTCTCATACTTCTCTTGGATTAATATGATCATTCTTAAAAAGTTATTATGAAATAAAAATTTTGGGGAAACATTTATTTTAATTACTCTTCCATCTTCAACCCATTCTATAATGTGATGGTGATATATATGAACTTTTCCTTGAATATGAAGCTCATATAACATCAACTTATTACTATTATTTGTTGTAAAGGATTGTGGAACTATAAAATTAAATTATCTATAGACTAACTCTTATATGGTACTCTTATGAGGACTCTATTTCATATTTTAATCATGATGAGATAGTTGCATCATGATTGAAACTATTTTACTAAAAATCTAATCGAGGTTAAACTCAAAGCCCTAATACTATTCTCATTCCTTTGTCATAGTATTTTTTGTGTGTGAAGATGGTTAAAATTCTAATCCTTATTTCTAAAACCTAGATATTATATCTTAAAAATTATAAGTGAAGCATGAAAATGGAGAACACCTTGATTTTTAAATACTTATGAAAATAAGTTGAAACCCAATCCACACTTCCTACTAAAGCACTCAAATTAATTGAATTTTAAAAACATTATAAACATGCACTTGCATTATTAAAATCATATTTTTTAGCACATTTTATCATTCACATTGACAATATTAAATTTAATACTTAGATAAAAATAAAATATGAAACTTTTTTATGATAAACAAGCTACATACAATAAAATTGATCTCCTCATGTAGATGTTGAGTAATAAATTAAAATATAATTATATAATGGAGTTGATGGTAGCCTTTGATGGAAGGACAGTGATAGAAGGCTCTAGAGTAGTGATGCATAAGGGCAGGAGCTATAGGGAGGTAATAATGAAATGAAAGAGGGTGGTGAGAATAACAACTCCAACAATAACTAGCTCATCAGGGATTAGGATCACAAAGCTTCAAGTTTGAAATTTTTTGGAGGACACATAAAAGGTTGGAGGTTCAGCTATTAAGAAGGTTTGAGAGGAACATAGGCCTTTTTTAATGGTAGACCTAGGATGGGTAGGTTGAAAACCAATGAAGTTAACCTTGTTTAAGGTTTTAAATATTTATAATAGATTACCCTAGATTTTGAACTTCAAGAAGATGGGTTAGGGTTAGAGCATCGAGTTAAAAATATAGGATGGGTTTTTTATAGATCCTCTCCAAGGAATTAGGTGTCAAAGGTTTCAAATAAGGTAGCTAAGGATTTCATGTCTCTATTTTCCTTATGTTTTAATGTTTCAAATCCCTATCATTCTTAAAAATCTTTTTAAAATAGGAGATTATTCAAGCTAAAATTGATTCTAAACCTATTCTTATTGCTAGAATTTAGTTGCAATAGGAATAGCTTTCAGTGGAGGTTTCTAAATTGGTGGAAGATTCATACGGTAATCCTGAAGGAGTTTTAACTCAATAAAAATCTATAACTTGCCTTTTTAGTTGATATCCCCTATTTTTGTCTTACTCTCCACTAGTTATGTAAATTTTAGATGCAAAGCTTTCATAAAATAGTTTGAGTAGATATATAATAGGCAAATGTGTATGGAAATGACCCTCTTCAGAAATGTTATTAAAATAGTCTTTTGAAACATGGCATTCACTTAAATCTCCTTCTATATGATTACTGTCTAATGGGTTTTTTCTTATTCAATTTTTGTCTTCATAAAATAGGGATTTTGTGTGGTCGAATGGTCCTTTGTTTTTAGGAAAATAGGGGTTTTTATGCCCTTGGGATCCTTTTCTTGATCTTGTAACATCATTTATTTTGCATGCCCTAGTATGGATCAGATTTTATAATTTTCTCTTAGCAGTGTGATATCCTAGTCTTCTCAAGTAGACGGTGAGAAAACTAGGAACTTTTGTGAAAAAATATGATTTAGGGGAGGCTCATCAGAGGGTTTTTAGGGTGGGTGTTATCATAGATCTTTCCAAATCCTTCCATCAATCCATTCAAATCTCTTCATCCCATGGACTAGAGACTCAATATGTTAATTTTGAAGGGCTACCTGTCAAAGGCTTTAAATGTAATCAAATTAATCATAAGATAGCCTCTTGTCCTAAGAATGGTTTTAAAGGATATTAGGCCAAAATATTATAGAAATGGGTTAACAAGGTAGGGTGTTTGAATAGAGACTTGGTTCAGATATTTAAAATCATATCACAACCTTCATCTTTGTAAAAGTGCCATAAATTTTAGTAAATCCCTCAAAATGATGAGGTTTAGGTAACTAATGAAGTTGGCATCCATTTGAAGCCAGTGTAACATTCTTATCCTTAGCTGAAAAAGGAAAAGGTAACTATTAACCTTGAAGTAGTGGAACCATAAAACCTTTCTCCAATTTTAGAAAATTCCTAGTAGTTGGAAACATCAAAAGAAGAAGAAAAAGAGTTGGAAAGTAGGGATATTTTTACAATAGCCTAGTCCTATAGCTCTATCTAGATTCTAAACTTTGGAAAAAAAGGAAAAAAATTGAAAGTGGAAAGACTTAAAAAAGATGATCAAAATTCCATCCTCAGTAGAACTTAATGGATAATGAAATATTTGCTTTCCAGTAGGGGTAGATAAATGTTGGTAGCTAAAGGTTGAATCGATGGTGGAGTTTGATAGATTTTAATTTTTTGAAAGTTTCTTTTACTAGATTTGTAGTAGGCTTAGAAACTAAAATTAGCTTTTCATTTTGGTTTGTATCTTTCCAATTTTGGTATGGGTTTTCAAGGTTTAAAATCTTGAATGATTTTCAACATATTTTAAGGAGACTAGACCACTTGTTTTGCTCTAGAATTGGTTCAAGCTCTGGATAAAAGATGGCATTGATTTGAATAAAATAAATTAAAATATAATAAATATGTATCTAAATAAATCTCAATAATGAATAATTTGAAACAATAATACACAGTAATAAGTGAAGAAATAGATGATGATATTCTCATTTAAGTCATTATGAATAGAATTAGCTATACCTATGAAATGTTTTTATAAATGATAGAATTTAGTGATAAACTCAATTATGAAACATTTGTTTCATTTTTTTGATTTCGTATTCATCATGAGCATCAATGTGTAAATAATAAAATTTAGCCTAAAAGAGATGAAAACTTAAAAAAAGTAAGGGAAGAGAATATACAACAAGTAAATTTACAAAGGCATTTTTATGAAACATTATATGATGCATTCTCATCATAATTCTTCAAAACATTCTCTAAAATCCTAAAAGTTAAAACATCATCATAAGTATTCTTATATATCTAGTGGTTTCTCTAGTGATTTCTCATTTATAAAGAACCAAGATGTCATGAATGTGGTGGTATTTGTCATCTTGATAATATAATTCCTAGAAAACCACTATCTACACATAAAAATAACGTTGAATAATTTTTTGTTGGTCATTCTAATAAGGATTCTTCATATTAATTTAGCTACTCTGACTATTTTGACAATCTATCTAGGTAGAATATTATATGTCTAATTTACATGGTCTTAAGGGATCTCAAAACAAATTATGAGTACATAGAGATTCACCCATCTTGAGTGAACTGCTAACTCAAAGATACAATTTTATTATAGTGGATGTTTTTTATTAGATTTTGTGTCTTATAGTTTAGTTTTGGTTTTATTTTATTCATTTATATTCTTGTTGAGGGAAAAAATAGTTATTTGGATTGGTTTTTTGATTTCATACTCCTCACCTCTCGTAAATACTAGGAAGATATCAATTACATCAATTTTGTTCAGTCATTGGTGGTATTGAAAATGGGTTTATATGTGATAACTTATGTGGATAAATGTATTTGAGCATATATAGATCATTTTATATATTAGTGAAATTAAAAAAAGTGAGATGGGACATGGACATTTTTGTATAGTGTTGATATTTCTTACCATATCTTACATGGTAGCATGGTTATATATCAAGTGACATTATCTAATCAATACCACAATGTGTAATGTGTTAGTTTACAAATACAACAAATATATTTAATAAAATCATAGTCATATTTAGAAATCATCATCATTTATACCCCTTTTGATCATAGGTGTGTGTGTGTGTGTTTGGGTTGATGTTCCAAAGCATGTATTTTAGTTGCTTGTGTTTTAGTTTGATACATTGATACTTATATTCATGGAATGATTAACATTACGTGATTCCAAAATTAGTGAGTTAACTTATTATTATGTTATTAATTTGATAGTGAGTTAGATCTACAGGTGGTTGATCATGTTTTACAATTAGGTCCAAATGGCACACCACTTGAAATAGTGTAAATACATTTTTGGAATGTAAATAAAACAATGGTTTACTATAGAATATATTTATTTTATACATGTATTTATAGTCTAAAATTAACAATAGAGTTAAGCCATTTATATTTTAAATTAATATTATACATGTACATCTAAGTGGCCATTGCCATAATTTTTTCTACACACAACCTAAATTATAGTTCAAGTTGAAAAGTATAACGGGTCCACAAATTATGATAGATTTAGAGAGTTAATTTTCTAAAATACCACTAAAACTTAGGCATGTCATTGTGATCTACATTAAACTTGGATACCATGACTCAGATTTATTTTTCAAACTATACATCTATATATAGAGAAGTCCATAAAACACACACACACACACACACACACACACACACACACACACACACACACACACACACACACACACACACACACACACACACACACACACAAAGTCTATGTACATGGTCCCAATATGAACCTAAATGCATAATATTATGCACCCAAAACATACTATGTTTTTTTGAAACATGATAAATAATTCTAAATTTTATTATTTTATTAAATAATAATATTCTAACCCTTTAAATTAACTTAACTCTAAATTTTTCCCCTTATTTTTAGGAATATATTTTATTCATTTTATATTTGAATGAAATAACTAGTAATTTTCTCCTATTAAAATTGAAGTGGTTTAAAATTTATCTCAAGACATTATTCTTTTAAATCAATTTAAAAAGGTAAAAAAATTGTATATGAGTAAAGTTTAACTCAACACATTGGTTTTCTATAATAAATAAAAAAGGCATATATTGTTGGGGATAAAATTTTTTCTTAGTTAAATAAGATGAGATTTTGATATCCAAATTTGTATTAAAATGTTGATTTATTTTTAGCATTATGTTTCTTGCTAATTTAATTGTATAACATTTATTACATATTTAGTGATAATATTTATTTATATTTAATTATATTCATACCTTTAATTAAATATATGTAATTTTAAAATTGTGTGTAATGTTTCATAAATGCAATTAAATATATAAATAGGATTATATAATTATATTATATTAAAAAACTATATTGTGTTCAATTTATATTATATATTTTAATCTAAATTCTATCTCAAATGCACTTTTTTTTATATCATAAATATATCATTAAGGTTATTCCATAAATAAAATGTCTTTCCATAACATTTCACCCCCAAATTCATTTTGGGCATTCCTTAAAATATTATAAATATATTAAAGAGAAATACAAATTTAATTTAATTTATTTGTTTTACTATTTTACACATATTTGTAATGATTTTCAAAAGAATAAAAGAAATGTTTTGAAAAATAAAAAGAAAATTTCATAATTTGTCCATAATTTTTCACTTTGACATCAGTTTTGAGATGAATTTATATCATTGTAAATATTTTGAAGAAACCTACAACTTTACATTATCTATTGATTTTTTTTTTCAAAAGTGTGTCATGATGTATGTTTTAATAAAATATTTAATAGTGATAATTATCTATTAAATATTAACTATTCAATATAAATAAGGCACTTTAACTATCACTTTAAATGTTGAATAATCACTTTAACTTTACATATCTAAAATATGAATGAGCCCTTTTAAATAAATATCAAATGTATGAATTTTATATTGATTATATGCATGAAACATCACACACAATTTAAAAGGAGGAAGGGGGGACAAGTGAATGTTTTCTACATCTCCCTTAAAGTTGTTTTAAGTCATAAACTAAAAACTAAATACAAATAAATGAATAATTTCTCTCATAAATTAATAAACACCTAATTACTAGTGATACTTAACTATATATTAATACAAAAAGTATTATAAATAGTTACCTTTACTAGTGATATTTAATTATATATTAATTTGAAAACTAAAATAATTAACTAAAAACAAACAATAAATATTTCACTTCAGAAATTTATCTCGTAAATTTTTAATAATTTACTTATATGATAATAAATTAGAGATTCATAATTTTATCATTACAAAAAAAAGTCATAAGTTAACCTCAACTAAATGAAAGTTAATTTTAAACTCATGTTAAAAATTTACATAAAACATGGAGAGCATTTTCAAGGTGACAAATAGATACTTGTAGTAGTTAATTCAAATAATTTGACTATTAGACCATATGGTTAATTATAGGTTAAGTATTTATAAATTTTAATATTTTAATAAATATGAAGGATCATCTCACTTTTAAGGAATTCTTAGAAGTATTTTAAACCGCAAACATACTCTAATGTAGTCATGGTCTATATAATAAAGGGTTAACATCTCATGGGGGTTATAACCTTTACTAAGATGGAGTTGTTTGTGATTTTTAATATTATTTAAGGATGCATTGCCTCATCATGGACTCTATAGAGGGACCATAATTCACATGACTTATAGTGCCTTTATGGGAATCTAAGCAACGGTGTCTTTACTATGTGGTGGGATCATAGAGTGTTCTCGTAATGACTAAATTCTAAGCCATATATATATATGGCTACATCAAATATAGTCACAAAAATAGTATGATCAAGTTGATTGTGATTAAGTAAAATAAGCGCACACATGCGTGCTCTCACACACATAATAATAAAATTCACCCATATTTTTCAAGAGATAATTCTAACCCCGTCATTAGATTATTACTTTATAAATGCCAGTCCTTAATGAGTGGGTGTCCACTTCCCAATCTGCTACGTATTGGCTCGTCATTTTTTAATGCTTTTTCTTACAAGGTTAGTTATATTTCATCATATAATAGACAATAAGAGTAAAAATATTACTTAATTTGAATAATTTTTATATATATTTTTAGATTAATTTAAAATAAGGTATAGAATATGATTTCACTTTTTTTTAATAAATTAAAAAAATATTATAATTAATTTTTGATTGACTTTACACTTTATTTTTTATATCCATAAATTTATATGTATATGTGTATGTGTATGTGTATGTGTGTGTGTATGTGTATGTGTATGTGTATGTGTATGTATGTGTGTGTAAATTTATATGTGTATGTGTATGTGTAAATTTATGTGTATGTGTATGTGTATGTGTATGTGTATGTGTATGTGTATGTGTGTGTGTGTGTGTGTGTGTGTGTGTGTGTGTGTGTGTGTGTGTGTGTGTGTGTGTGTGTGTGTGTGTGTGTGTGTGTGTATGTATGTGTATGTGTATGTGTATGTGTATGTGTATGTGTATGTGTATGTGTATGTGTATGTGTATGTGTATGTGTATGTGTGTATATGCAACCCTATATAATTTTATTAATAAAAAGAAAATTATCGAAATAATCAAAGAATTTAAGTCATGTTAAAGTGTTGTTTGTTTTATTTTTATTTAAGTGAAAAATTATATATATATATATATATATATGGTTGATTATTACTATTACTTTTTAACTAAAATTTTTTAATTATAAAAATTAATATAGGTATATGCACTAAAAAAGTAAGCAAAATGAAATCAAACTCATAAATACTAACATATAAATCTTATAAATTGGTAAGTGATAAATAAATTTAATTAATTTAAAATTAATTTTATTTATTACATTGTTAATTTAAGGATTTAACAAAAGTATAATAAAATTAGGGTCACATAATAACTAGGTCCTGTTATATTTGTTGAAAATATATTTTGTATAACTATATTTATGAAAGATTATATAGTAATTAAATGGAAATATAATATAAATATTGGAAATTCAATTGTTAAATTTGTTTGATATGAAAAGCTATATTGAAGTAAGTAGATTACATAGATGGTTGATATAATATTATAACACATTTTTAGTTGTAACAACTTATGTTGAAGGAGCATTCTATTAGATGGTACATTTTTACATTTAGAAGCAACTATAAAAATGTGAGAAACTAGATAGGAAGTTTGAAAGAATATGAAATATGAAATAAATAATATAAATTGGGTAGGTATGGAAATTTCATACAATTGCTTTTTAATTAAAAAAGGGTTAAATATAAAGTGGATAATTAATGTATTTATATATATTGATACGTTGGAATGTATAATATATTTGCATTAAGTAATTGAAAATATTCCCTTTAAAAAATAATCCTAAGAGTTAGTAGATGGTAGGATTTAAGTGGGTAATTAATGTATTTATATACATTGATATGTTGGAATTCATAATATATTTTCATTAATTAATTAAAAATATTCCTTTGAAAAATAATCCTTAGATTTAGTAGATGGTGGGATCTTTATCATTTATATAGTCTTTGTGTGAGATTTCTATTAATGCAGATCGCATTATTTTCAATGTCAAACCTTAATTGTATATTGTATATTGGTATTTATAGAATATTTTATAATGCAAATTAGGTGATGGAAATATATATATTAACATTCATCTTGAAATAAAGAATTATGTAGAGATACAACCTCTGTTAGTTGAAGGATTTTAGCTATGGAACTACATTTCTAGAAAAATGTATGAAATATATATTTTAAACATCATTGTAGATAGAAATTTTGAATAAACTAGATGTTAAAACTAGTTTATGTTTGTTGTTACACATTGTAATATTTTTGTTTGATTATTCAATTATAAAGTTCATTCACATTAATATAAAAATGATGAGTTGTTAATCTATGGATCCATAGCCATGTAGGTTAGTTTTTTTGGGTAAAAAAAAAATTAAAAAATAAATGAAAGATTATATGGGGAAAAAAACACATTGCATAGGAAGATGGAATCATCTTGATGTTAAAATACGATTTTATGAATTAAAATATTTTGGTGGAATAGACAAACCCACATGTGACACTGAGTTGAGAAAAAAAGGAAGAGCCATGCAAGGATGTAGTGCATGATTATCACATGTGACTAAAATATAGATAAATAAGACACGTGAAATGGAATGGTGTGGATTTATTTTGGATTTTGAGTAACTTTGGAGAGTTGTCATCAATGTGTATCTATTTTAGATTTAGAGAAAGAAGAGTTTTAATTTTTTCCATCACCCATGCAAAATGACAAAACGTTATGTTTTAAATTTAGTATTTTTCAAATAAAAAATTAATATTTTAAAACCAAAATATCATTCCACTAGTGGTGAAGGCTTTTGAATAAAAGTAGATTTGGATTTTAGGTACACTATCATGCTGAGTTACAATAGAATTGTTTATTTTCTAATTTTTTTAAGTTCGTAAGTAGGTATTCAAATTAATATATTTGACTTAAACTAAAAAAATTATTTTCATTTTGATAAAAAAGCTAACACCTTGAGAAAGGTTAAGATAAAAAGTATTGTTGATGAAGTTCAACAAGTTGAGTTGGAGTAAAGAGAAGATAAATTCTCTTTGACAAATCAAAGAAAAGTAAATCCCTCAAACTTGTATAAATACAGATATAATCCATACACTTTTTTATATGATGTTAGAGGGTTTATAAAAGATATTTTAATTTTTTTATCAGCCTATTCAAAGGCAAGTACAAATGAGCACCATCCAGGATCCCATGCAAATTATAGATAATCTGCAAGGGATGACTAAGAAACTATCTGATACTATTGGTTTAATGAGGTATACAAATGACACATCCCAAACCAAATGGGGATATATTATTTATATATTTAACAAAATAAAGGTCATGGATGATAAATTATGTTTTACAATCTAAGAAACTAGTAACAAGGCTTTTCTCCATTTGAATTTAAAACCAACATCTAATGTTTTATCGGCACATAATTATATTACTACCAAAAGGGATAATTTAATTGACTAACATCAATAAATTTGAGCTCTATTTTAGTAATTTGTAAATTAGGAAAGGGAATAGTCTCTATCCTTACAGATTTAAGAGTTACTAAGGTAGGTACTCCATAAGGGTAGTTAGTGCCAAAACCCTCAATAGAAAATTCCCTATGATAAGTGCTTGAGATATTTTTAGATGAAATCAAGGGAAATTTTTATATAAACAATGATGAAATAATTCGAATGATGAATTATAAAATATACAAAATGATAAGAACCGATGCACTATGTTCTAAGGTCAAAGTTGCATTGAGCATGAAAAAGAAGTTGATGGACTAGATCCTTCAATTGTTAAAAATACATTTTTTTGAATTTAAAACCATAGACATTGAATTTCAATTAATCCATGTACTATATATACAAATTTAATATACAAAACAAACAACTTTAGTAGTAAAGATCACACATACTCCACCTTAGGGTACTCAACATTCCAAATACATGCTAGTGTAGAATCAAATTTGGGCCACCTAAATGCCACTTCCAAAAATTACTATCATAATTGCATTGGTGTCCACTTATATCATATATATAGTTATGGCACCCTTTCTAGTTGTAACACAATCTAATAATCTAGGTCAACCTCGTCTAGTTCTACCTACAATAGCTATGCTATAATTTTCTTCTTTTACTAATGATGCATCAACAGCTCTTAAATATACCTATGTATTTGCATTTTAGAGTTGAGATGTAGTTTTTAGTTCATAATTTATTTAGAATTTATATATTTAATTTCATATGAATAATTCTATTATGAGTAATCATCATTATACATGCATGCTTTCCATGAGAATTAGCATATAGTGTTATTTTTAGACTTGGCTTGAGAGTTGAGGTATTCCCCATCCCAAAGTTATATATAATTTTATGATCCATGTCCCTAATGGAGGATAATTTTGTATAATGAAAATGATATAAAATTATAAATAAATTTATGCAATTAATCTCAAAATGTATATCTTGATTGTTCTCTATACTTGTGGATTGTGTAAAAAGTTGTCACTTTAGTTTCCTAGTCTTTTATTTATGAATGGAGTATATTTTTTAATAAGTAGTTATTCATATTTATATACTAATTATTTTAATGTATTTTCCATATTAATCATAATCTCCCCTTGTAGATGTGCTAATGCAATCATACAAACATGATAACCTTTAACTTTATTTGATTAAGTTTGTTTTATTCTAGTTGAATTTGACTCCCAAATATGTTTTTATTGACACAATAGATTTTATCATATATTATTCCTTAATTAATTTTACAATATTTAGTTTAAGTGCTATCCTATAAATGTTTCATATTATGTTGTCAACATGACTTATTTTCTAGCTTACCTTCCACTATTTTGTGTTTTCTTTCAAAGGTCACCTTAGGTTACATCAATCACCAATCCACCCATCTCAAGTAGATTTAGATTCATCCATATCCAACCTATAAATGGTAATAAAACTACTTCACTCATCTCTATTCCACAAAAATGTTGATTACAAAACCAAATACCCACCAATTTGTGCCTTGGAGTGAATTTCATTCATAGATCCTGAAATGTTAAAGGTTATCTCATAAGTTTTTTAGGGTGGGACACACACACACACACACACACACACACACACACACACACACACACACACACACACACACACACACACACACACACACACACACACACACATCAAATTCACCCATATTTCCAAGAGATAATTCTAACCCAACATTAGATTTTTACATGATAAATATTAGTTTTAAATGAATGGGTGTCAACTTCCTAAGACGCTACATATCGACTATTAATTTTTGGTGAATTTTCTAATGAGATTATTTATCTTTTATCATATAATAGACAATGAGGTTAAAAATAATACTTAATTCTTATATGTATATTTTCTTTAGATTAATTTAAAATAATATATAGATTATGCTCCAATTTTTTGTACAAATTAACAAAACAAGTTATAAATATTTTTATAGATTAGATTTATTTTTATAACTTTAATTTTTAATTTAGGTGATAATTTAAATTATATATTATTTTTTATTGAGTGTTGATATTACTTTTTAATTGAAATTGTTAATTATAAATCTAATATAGGTATTACATTATGAAATTGCGCATCATGAAATCATACTCACAAAGACTAAAATATCAATATTATAAATTGGGAGAGTGATAGATAACTTCAATTAATTTAGAAGAAATATTATTTATATAATGTTAAGGATTTTTAAAATAGTTTATAAAAATTAGGGTCGCATAATAACTAGGTCCTACAATATTTGTTGATTTTTTTTTAGAATTGGATTTATGAAAGGTTATATGTTAATAAAATGGAAAGTTTAACAAAATTTTAATATAAATATTGTAAATTATATTGTTAGTTTCATTTTATATGAAAATCTATATTGAAATAAGTAGAGTATATAGACTGTTGATATAGTATTATAATGTGTTTCTAGTTGTAATAGTTTTTTGTTAAAGGAACACTATATTATATGGTAAATTATTTCACTTAGAATCAAATATGAAAATTTTCAAATGTGGATAAGACATTAAAAATAATGTGAAAGATGAAATAAATAAATAAATTAGGTAGGTATGGAAATTTCATATTACTATTTTATAGTTTTAAAAAAGTTTATATCTAAAATTGGTAATTAAAGTATTGATTTGCCTTGATATGGTGGCATGTATAATATGTTTGCATTGATTAATTTAAAATATTCCTTTGATAAATAATCCTTAGAGTAAGTAGATGGTGGGATATTTATCTTTTATATAGCCTTTGTGTGATATTTCTATTAACGCAAGTAACATTGTTTTCAATGATGATCCTTAAAATGTACATTATAGATTGGTATTTATAACAAATTTTATATTAAAAATTAAGTGATGGGAATAAAAATATTAACTTTTATCATGATAGAAGGGGAAATGTAGAGATATAGCCTTGCCTAGATGAAGAAGTTCAACTATGAAACTGCATACCTAGAAAAAAGTATGAAATATCATTATCCATAGAAATTATGAATAAAATAGATGTTAAAACCTAAAAAAAATAGTTTAAATTTACAAATATAAGTTTATTTGTGTTGTTGTTACACATTGTAAGAATTTTTTTTGACTATTTAATTATAAAGTCCACATAATGTTAATATATAAATGATTTTTTATTAATTTAAGGCTCCATGGACATACAAGTTAGTTTCACTAGGGCATAAAAAACTATAAAAGAAGCAAAGGATTATAAGTAAATAACATCACATTACATGGAAATATGGAATAAATTAAATGTTAAAATATTATATTGTGAATTTAAATACAATGATGGAATAAAAAAAAGGAAGATCCAAGTGAGGATGTGGTGAATAAGTATGACATGTGGTTGAAATAGAGAGAATGAAGAGACATGAAGTGGAATGGTTTGGGTTTGTTTTGGATTTCAAATAATTTTGGAGGCATTGTCATTGATGTGGTTTTGTTTTAGATTGTGATAAATAATGAGGTTTAGTTTGTTCTATCACACATGGAAAATGACATAATAGTATTTTTTAAATTTACTATTTTTGAAATAAAAATTTTGAAAAAAAATGATAGAGAGGACCTAAAATTGTTTAATGGACCCATACAAATCACTTACGTATATAATATTTTAGGTTTCATAACCCCATCTATAACAATATAAATCTATTATTGATGTAGGTGGGATTAATACTAGTTTGATAATGAATTTATTATGATATGTTTGGACTGCATTACAACCTTTGGGTAGTGTATGTTTCTATTTATTAAATGGCCACTGTGACCATTCTTTCATTATTTGATGTAGGGATAGCTAGTGGGAGCCTTAGAATCAATGGCATCAAAACAAACTCAAAAATTTGTTCTGAAGTTCTATCATAAGGTATTGGTTCTAAATTAGATACCTTTGTACCTAATGTTGTGTTAGATTTGCCAGAGTTTGATAAATCATGTAATTAATTTGAAAACTTTACCCTTGTTTCTTATTTTATGGATTGAGTCCACTTAGAGAGTAATTTCAAGTAGTGGGTTCATAACCATTGGAAAAGCCATGGTGTGAAATTGAAATGGGGTTGAAATCTTACCAAGTGTTTATTCCTATTTAGTTTCACTAACCTTAAGAATTAGAAATTTATTATGATCCATGGCCCCCAGTTTATCTATAACCCTGGTTGATTTCTTGCATTGGATCTAGGAATTTCATGTCTTTGAATAAGTTAAACTTAAAATCTAAGTTTGGATAGAATTTTTGTGGTTACCTCTTCCACTATGGAACTTTTTTTACTAACTTATTAAGCCTTTATGGTTTTTTATTGACCATAAACAACCAAATTTATATGCAATATAACATCAAATAAGGATCTATGTGGAGATAGACCTAGCTAAAGAGCTAAAGGAGTTAATTAAGATACAAGTGGGCAATAATCACTTTGTGTAGTGTGTGACATATTAACCTAAAAAAAACTTGTGTCTAGTACTAGGATTAAGACCATGTGATTATAAAATGCCCTTTAATGTTCCCCACTTATTTTTTTTTTGAAGAAAAAAGTTGGTTTGTCTCAAAAATCTAGAATGGGAATTCTTACTAGTTATTGATAGTTGTTAATAGGAAAAATAATTTGACCTATGGTAATGCCAAACCCTAGTAAGTTATTTACTAACCTATAGGGCATTCGAGATCATCGATTTATTTTGTTAAGGGACCTACACCTTCATAATTTAGAACCCTACCTCCTATTTCTTATTCACCTCAAAAATATTCCCATCATGTCTCCTCTTTGTTTCTTGCTCTTAGAACTCCATCTTTATATCCTCCTTCATGGGATAATTTTTTATACTCTGAGCTCAATATCATGACTCTCAACCACAAGGCTACTCTACAGTGATATATTATCCCTTCACCTTTTGTAGATGATGAATATGTGCCACACAAGAGGCATCCATTCAAGCTTGGAGACATTGCCCTTCCTGATTCAACATTCAATTGGTTTCCATCCGTCTTAGACCTCATAGAGGGAATTGATATGAATATATATGGTTCTCAATTAATGTATATTTATAAAATTTTAGAGGCCTAATTTATTTGGCATATAAGTATATGGTCAAGAATAGTTTTAAAAAAATCTCCAAAATGTATTTTTTTCATGTAAGAAATCTAAATCTTTGAATTTCTCTTTTAGTATATTGCTTACATTCTCTAGCCTAGGGCCTTTTGTTAGGAAACTTGTCATGAGCCCAATTGGGGTGGTACTATCTCCCTTATAACACTTGATTTTTCTTGATTTATTATTTATTGGTACTTTAACCCTGCCCATCAGGTGGTATGGAATATTTTTAACTTTGATAGTTGAATCAGTGTCCTTGTCAACCTATATGTCTCTAATGATTTTTTGTAGTATATATTTATTTTAGATATGGTTATAATATTCCTTTATGGATTCCCACTAGATCCTCGATGGGAATATAAACATAGCAAAGTCTTAAAAATATAAAGGACACCTTCCTATTCAGTGGTGTATATGGGAGAAGGATGCATGATATTACATGTGTAAGGAAATGGAGTTTTTTTAAACCCAATCACTACCAAAATAATGATTCAAATCATCCTTGGTTCACCTTGTCTAATTTTCACTAGGTAGAAAATAAAGCACTTAAGCGTATTCAATATTCTTTACTATCACCTTCATGTCTAAATATCACCCTATATACTTTTGTTTTTAATGTACAACCCCCTAGGTTAAGCCACATAATTCTCAGTTTTAACTC
Organism: Torreya grandis; assembly: GCA_037957365.1. Taxonomy (NCBI): domain Eukaryota; kingdom Viridiplantae; phylum Streptophyta; class Pinopsida; order Cupressales; family Taxaceae; genus Torreya; species Torreya grandis. The sequence continues at coordinate 676,325 of JARHVA010007150.1, forward strand.
AACACTTCCCATCTCAAGCATGACCAGACTATTGGGCATATTATTCATATCTGGAACTTGGATCCTAGACCCACTGGGGATATTAGTTGGATTGATTTTTTTTTCATTCTATAGCGTGAAACACAAATTTTATTCAAATACATGGAAAAAATAAATAATATTTTATTAGCATATACATCATGCTACAAATTATAAATACCTTAAGGTTTCATATGATCTATAAGACTTTCCTTTTAACCATCTCTTTTAGTTTTAAGTAACCATTTAGTGACATAAAATCCAAGTGGATAAGGCTTACAGGGCCATAGAATCATGTACAGAGGATTACATAAAATTTTTAGTCAAACATTAGTCCAATAAACCAAAGGAAAAATGCATAAGAGTAAACTAAATTAAGTCTATACTCATATGGGAATTACAAAAGATAGCAAGAAACACTTGAGAGAAAGAAACATAATATTACCTTCCCAAATGGATTAATCATACCAATGTGGCTCAAAAACATGTTTTCCATTTATCAAGAGCTCTTTTATTCAATAATAATGGTGGCCAAATCCTCCAATGTCTCAAGAACTCCTTATAAAACCAAGGCTCATGCTTTGAAATCACTAAACTAGCCTATCAATGAAGCTTATAAACAAAATCAATGGTCAAATTAAAATGGATTGTGGAGACAATTTAGCATTATATCTTTGATTAAATCAAGATTACAAATTATGTTCTTGGCCTCTCTATTTAAATATTTTTGAGATTGGTCAGGTTCAACCATGACTATCCATCTCAAGATTGAGATATGTGGTCATGGATTAATCCAATTATATAATTAAAATACATAAATATCCCTCAATTATTTTTGAAGAAGGAGAATTTAAGAGGTGTAGAAGGTCTTAATGAGGCATGGGAGGCCATGATTCAAATATTTTATGCATTTATGGCCTAGGGATGCCTTTCCAAGAAATGATGTCATTAGGTGATGCAGTTAATAAAAATCAATTTCAAAAACTAAATACTCAACAAATCTCATGGAAAATCCACTTGAGATATTGATTTGGATTAATTAGCCTTAAACAAGGTTAATTAACATTTATGTAATTATTTTGAAATTGGCCTTCAATTAAACAAAATGTTCAAAAAGTCATATTACTAAGTCATAATTTGACATGAGAATAATTGAAAGCTGATGATAGATGCATTGGAACCATATTATCATTTAGGATGTTGACAAAATAAAATAATAAAAGTAAATTACATGTAATAATGATTAGAATAAAATAGTTATCTAGAACACAAAAGTTCAAAATCATCATTTTGATTCAAAGTGAATTGATCAAAGTTAGCTGCTTCATAAATTACATTACCCCATTTAGTGTTACATTAGCCTAAATTAGCACCTATAAATGACAAGTTCAAACCATTTAGTGAATTTTATGTATTTTGACCTAAATTGTGCATTTGAGTGTAATTTGTGTAAGATTGACAATTTCAACACAAATGGTGTTAAGAATTGGATGTCTACATTTTGCCCCTATTTAAAAATGTGTAACAAAAAATTCAGGTGAAATAACATATTTTCAAATAAAATAGTTGTCAATAATAAATTGGAACATACCCATGATTCCCCCTTGAGAGGACATATTAGGATGAAAGAGAAGAATGGACTCTCGAAAAGAGAGGGACAATGAGAGAGTAACCTATAGAGTCGATCATATCCAAATGAGCTAATGCTTGCACACATGATTACCATCAATGATCAAAATATAATTAGAGGTATAATAGGCCCTAATAAATGGTGGGAATGGGAAAGATACAATCCATAAATGTAAGGGACACACTTGAAATGTACACAATTTGAGAGTATAAGATTTGTGCTTGCAACATTGATCAATCTCGAGACAAGTTACACACTAAATATTGTGATCATGGGAAATAATGTGGAGATCTTGGAATTATAACAAAATAGAGAACATTATCCTTTAGGAAGTGAAGCACCACAAGAATGGGGTCTCCAAAGAGAAGATAATAAGAAGTACCCCACTAGAGCATATTTGATCATGATAAGGTAGTTGTGCCCCAATAGGGTGAATTTTGATCACTAATAAAGAATAAATAATTGTTTGCCCCTGTAGGGATGATTTGATTTTGACATTGGTCAAATGGTGTACCCCAAAATGGAAAAATTTCAAGCAAGATAGCTCAATAATATAATAGAAAATCTAGGTTAAATCGAGTGGGTAAAAAAATACATGTGATGGTGTTATGGCTTAGAAATCCATATAAAACCTACCATTAAAAATGCACAAAGTGATGAGAGAGATGAAAAGAATAATGGAAATGGCCAAGTTGACTTCAAATGTGTTAAATAAGTGGACAATACTTACATAGTTCCATGGACTCATGTTCCAACATGAACATTAGGCCAATGTAGTTCACCCAAGTTTTAGAGAGAATGAAATGAAGAATGATGAAAACTGACCAAGAATTGATTAGACTCACAATGTATGTAAAGAGATGCACTTCTAAGAATAGATTAAAGTGATAAAATTCATGATACTTAGATGCATAATTTCACATCATGAGCCTAGATTATGTAAAGTGTTCTTGAGAACTATTCATTAGAGTGATGTTGATGTTAAAAATTTGAACCTTGAGCACAAAGTGATTGCTATAGAAAAATAAATTAGGCATCATGAGTATGAACAAATTAGAAGGACATAATATTCTAATTGCATTGATTCAGTTCAAATGTGAATACCTATAACTAAGGATAATGGTAAAATAATGACCAAAACCAAAGTTATAGCTATTTACATTTAAGAAAAAAAAGAAAGGATAAAGAAAAATATAAATATAAAAGAACCTAACTTGAAATAAATATATCATCAATCAAGACTTAAGTAGGAATAAAAATGTTTAAAAACTAAAAATCAATAACATATTATTGACATGAGACCAAGATATAAATAATCAAGATCCATGTGGACCATTAAGACATTCTTGAACACAAAAGAGAAAAGAAAAATGAAACAAAAAAATAAGACATCAACAACAATAAAATAAATAAAATGATCAAAGAAGAACTTAATAACATAGGATCAGTATATAAATAATCAAGACCCATGAGAATTATCAATATTTTCTTAAACACAAAAAAGATAAGTAAAAACATACAAGGAAACACAAGACCAATATGAGATAAAAAGTTATAAAAAGAGAAAATGAGAAGAAATAAAATAAGAGGTGGGAAATCACAACAAAACACCAAGAAAACTCATATAAACACACATAAACAAAAAAAAAATTAGTGTGGTTTAAAGACAAGTATTCATGCATGTGTGGTAGAGGCATTATTTTCCACCATGTCATAACAAAGAATAATGACCCAATAATTTTTACCTAATTAAATAATAACAATGATAAAAGAAATGGGGGAATAGAAGAAAAGGAAGGGGTTGATTGAGCTGACTCTAGATGTACAAGACAAGTGGGCTCATAGTTTTGTGGACTAATGTTCCAACATGAACTTCAAGCCAAATGTAGTTTTCCCAAGAAATGGGACAGAAGAAAAATGATGATCAGACTAGCATGATTGATATTATACAAGAAATGGAAGATATGATAAAAAAAAATGAGAATGGTCTTGTAAACAACAATCTGATGGGATGATAAATAATGATCTTAAAAAATGGTAAGTGCATGGGACAAGATGAACTAGTGTTCTTTTGCTTACAAAATGGTAAGAGCATAGCATAGTGGGACAAGAATATACAAATGTATAAAAGTATGAAATAATTTTTTTATTATTTTGTGGATTATGTTCTGATGTTTTGGTATTTTCAAAGTATTTCAAATGTTTTTTCTGTTTTAGGGATAAAATATTCATAAGGTGGGACCATCTAGTCAAGGAGATACACATCTGACAATAGAATTCTAAATAAAATAGCTAAGCTAACTATAACAACCCATACTCACAAATTGACAAGAGCGAGGATCCTAATAAGACAATAAATGACTACAAAGAGTAGTAAACACAATATAGAATAGTGTGTAGCATGAAGTAACTTTGAAGAATTATTTGTGTTCACTTATTTGTAACTGTATAGCAAAGGTCTTGAATTTAGAAAATGTTCTTGTTCACTTGTCCATAAAATAAGCTACAAAATTTTGTCATGGTTGAATTTCTTTGTAGAATTGGTGTGGAAAATGGACATAATGTTCATGAGACATAATCAGGATCATAATTAGTCAAGGGATAAAAAGTGTTCATGTTTACAACATGACCAAGACATAATAAAGAATATGGTTCTCAAGGAGAATGGTCCAAATAATATGGTTCTCAAAGAGAACAGACTAGGATAGGATGAAATGTGCTCAGAGTGCCAATGATATAAAGCCTTCACTGTCTAGAGTCATGAAGAGCAGGGTAGGGTAGTATAAAATATGTTCATGGTAGGATAAAATGATGGGATAACATTACTTCAACACAAGTTTCCCCCAAGTTTGGGGTCTTGTAGACACTAGTTCAAAGTTGTTCATGCATAGAACCTCTAAGGTGTATGATGTTCATAAGGTATAAAATGTTTTTACCATTAGGTTTAGCTAGTTGGTATGCCCCTAATCTATATTTTACCATGATAATATATGGTCCCAATTAATTAGCATAAAAATTACCTTTCCTTTTATGTTTAACATTTGTGTTCTTTTGGTTTTCTTTCAAAACCAAATCACCAATCTCAAAATCTTGAGGGATGATGTGCTTATTATAGCTTCTCTGTAATTTGTTTTAATAGGCCTAAAAGTTTTTTAGGGTAGATAAGTGCTTACCATCAAGAATTTCTAGTTCTTTCAGACATGAGGCCCTATAGTCTTAATCATCTTCAATGTACTCTAATGATACATGTAATGATGGTATCTCAATCTCGACCAAGATAATAGCTTTAGTGATAAAAACAAGGGAGTATGGAGTGGCTCCAATTGGGGTTTGATGATTGGTTCTATAAGCCCACATGGTAGGAAAGAGTTGTGAGATCTAATTACAACCAACATCATTCATAATCTTATTTAAGATGGTTATAATGGTTTTGTTTGATGCCTCAGCTTGTCCATTGCCTTGCAGGTTATATGGGGTTGATTTCTTGTGCTTGATCTTGAATTTTGCATAGAGATATTTTGCATCTTGATTCATAAATGAAACACCATTATCAAATATATTATGGGTTGGGATGCAATATCAAAAAATGATATGGTAATGAATAAATTTGGCTATATACTTCTTGGTAACATATGTGAGAGGATTGGCCTCAATCCACTTGGTAAAGAACTTAGTTGTAGTCAAAATGTGTTTATGGCCATTTGAAGATATTGTATTAATTTTATTGATGAGATTGAGACCCTATGTTGAGCATGGCCATGGTTTTTTGATCAGTTGTAGTGGTAAAGAAGGTATGTGTATCAAGTTTCTATGCTACTGACAAGGAACACATTTCTTCACATAGTTACAAGCATCAGACTCCATTTTTGGCAAATAATAGCCTATTCTAAGGAGATTCTTTGTTATGACTACACTATTTGTGTTGGCCCCACACATTCCTTGATGAACCTCCTTTAATTCCAACTTGGATTCTCCTAAAGATAAATAACAAAGAAGTGTTCCATCATAGCCTTTATAATAAACATGCTTTCAAGGAGAGTATAACATGTTGAATGATGAAGAAATAGTTTATGTTGGTTTTTGGAAAGGTTGTTCAAGGAGACATGACTATGGAAATAGTTATAAAAATCTTGGTACCATGGTATCTCAAGTGGGGGATTAAGACTAGTAATGGAAAATACCCTCTCTAAATCTCTTATGACATGCACAAGCTAAAGAAGATTTTCAATTAGGAACTGATACTCTTTAGCACTATCATCCATTGAATCATGGAACCAATCATCGCCATTGCATTGTTGGATCTAATTTTTCTCTTGGAACTTGTTCAAACTATAGAGATTTAAAATGTGTTTTGAGGTTATCGATAATTTGTTTGTAAGGGACAAGATTTTCATCTCTTATTTGATACTAATTAGTGGTTTGATTGATGATTAACCATGAATATACATATACCTTTAAGCTTTAAATATCCCACTATTCATACTCAACTATATTATTCATACAATGAAATTTTATATCGAATGTTTTGAGAATCAAATACCCCTGTGGCGTGATCAATAATATGTCAGCTCTAGATCCATGAGATGTGAATGAGATCAATCAATATAGAGCATCCTTTATTAAGGTTTCTACTATTATTTTTTATCATCATGATAGAATCATCTAAAAAGTCAAACTTGAGAGGTTGAGTATCCTCAATAGGAGCTTCTGCAAGTTAGTCAGCAATTACTTGTTCTTTGATTGCCTTTCGATTCTTGTACTCAATATCAAACTCACTTAGGAGCATAATCAATTTAGTCATGCATCCTTGAATATTTTAAGCAAGAGGAACTTGAGAGGGTCCACATTGGTGATGACAATAGTTGTGTTATTTAGCATATAATGTCACAATATTTTAGTAGCAAACACCATAGCCAAACATGCTTTCCTAATAGGCATATAATTATGTTCATAATCCACCATTATTTGGCTTAAATAATAAATATCAAGTTCCTTACAATGATCATCATTTTGGGCCAAAAGTGCTCTCAATGCATGTTCTGTTACTGATATATAAAGAAGTAGTGGCTTTCCCTATGTTGGCTATCTTAATACTGGTGGATTGGCCAATTATGTCTTAAGCTTTACAAATTTTGTCTGACAATCTTCATCCCATTGACATGTTACCCCTTTCTTCAAAATATGAGTAAATGGGTGGCACTTATCTACCAATTAAGAAATAAACTTGCTTATAGATAGGATCTTAACTTGTAGGCTTCGTAGTTGTTTAAGATTATTTAGTGGAGGAATTTATCCAAGAGCCTTGAATTTCTCAAGGTTGACTTCAATCCCCCATTATGATACAATGAACCCTATTAATTTCCTTGATGTGACTCTAACAACAAATTTCTTAGGATTCAAGTAGACTTTATATTCATGAAGCCTCTCAAAAATTATTTGTAGAACATCAAGATATCCAACTCTTATTCTTATTTTGCTAGTATATCATCAACATAGTATTTTACAATGCCATGCATAATGTAATGGAATATGATATTAATTTCACACTTATATGTTACTCTAGCATTTTTCAAGCCAAATGGCATGACTCGATAATAGAATGTCCCCCATGAAGTGGTGAATGTAGTCTTGTGTTGGTCTTCAGGGGATATCTTGATCTAATTGTAACAAAAAAATCCATCCATTAAAGACAACATCTCGTACCTTGTAGTTGAATTGATTATCATGTCATTTTTGGGTAGAGGAAAATCATCTTTGGGGAATGCTTTGTTGATATCTCAAAAATTAGCAGAAAGACATATACCCAGGGCCTTTCTACTCACTGTGACTATGTTAGAAACCCATTCAGAGTAATCTAGTGGTCTAATAAAATTAGCTCCTAACAACTTTTTTAGTTCAGTTGTAACTAATAGGGTGATGCATGGATGCATCTTTCTTAGCTTTTGCTTGACTGGTTTGGCATCAAGATGGAAAATAAGGCAATGCATAACCAAATTAGGGTCTAAACCTGGCATAACAAAGTATGTCCATGAAAATTTGTTTATATAATCCTCAAGAATGGATATAATATGATCTCATTCTACTTCAGTAAGGGAAGCTCCAAGATAAACAATTTTAGGATCCTCATAGGTTCCCAAGTTCACTTCTATCATGTTCTCCACAAGGAGTGTGGATCCTTCATCCATAATTGTAGGTACGATATGATCATAAGTATCTTCTTCTAAAACATATTCTTGTTGTTCCTCCCAAAGATCTAGATAGTATGAAGAATCATAATCTACCATCTCAAGTAAAGTCCAGGTAATAAAAACCTCTAAAAACTCAAGAACAAGATACTCAAACATTTGATGTTGTTATAATGAGATGCTTGTAGTAGCTATGGAACTTAGTTAGATGGACCTTTCATAACCTAAGGGGATGAGGAAACTTTAATACCTAAGAGCTCCTAAAACAAGTTTTCAGTAAAAGGCTTGTCTTTTTCTTTACTTTTTTCCTGATCGATGAGTGCCTCAAAGAGGTTTACACCCAAAGATCTCAATGTTTATTTTTTATTATGATGAAGAAACTTTGAATACTATCCAAAGTAAGAAAAAGGATAAAATGAAAAATTGAATACTTATTTTGTATCACTAATAGGAAATCCATATCATAATCCCATGTATTCTACAATTGATTCTTCATTTTGAAACTCATTGAGGTGTATGATAGAATTTTACTAGTTCTAATCTATGAGTTCAAGATGGAAAAGACATAGGGAACAATGAGGGTTTGCTTCAAGAAGGTAAGCTCCAATAGTAGAGATATAATGTCCTAATTTAGTAAGGGAAGCACCACTAGGACAGGTTCTTACTTTAGGATGGGAAGCTCTAATAGGCATTATGGTTAATATGGCATTTGAATCAAATAAATTTGAGTCAACAAGCTCATTGAAAAGGATATAATGAGATGCAATTTCACTACTACGATTTTCATCACTAGTCACTTCAAAAGAGTCATTATAAAAATTCATGCGGTCACCCTCTAGTGGTATAAATCCAAGACCATGATTCCAATTGACAACTCTAACTGATAAGGGCTCCAAGATTCCTTACACTTGTGGGCCAAGGCCTTTCCCTGTATAGTCAAGATGATCTATTATCCAGTTAGGGATAGGATACTTTGGATTCTAAAATCACTCATAAAGGCATTTAGAATATAACCAATCTCCCTTGGTAAAATCCTCTCGATCTTTCTTTGGTGTGATTATTGGTACAAAAAACATATGTAGTTTTGGCTATTTATTCTTTGGATACTAAATCTAGTTGGTTCTGTTAAGAGTCTTCGATGTTTTAAGATTTCTAAATGATTTAGGGGATTTAGTAAATTTGGAAATATGGAAGATGTCCTTTAGATGGTATGTATAATACCCATGTATTTAATAACAACTTGCCTTGCAAGAGCTGCATGAAATGGATCAGTTGAAGTGGAACTTAGATCACCAGGGTCAATATAATTAGATGGAGATGGATGGGAAATAATTTATTTGTTATTATTCATAACTTGGGTAATATTTATATTTATAAAACTATGATTTAAGTTGTTTGTAATACTTTATGGCTATTGATCAGTGAGAATAGTAACCTTGATCCCATCATGGAGAAACTTAACGCATTGGTGAAGAGTGGATGGCACTACCTATACTTCTTGGATCTAGGGATGACCAAGAAGTATGTTATAAGGAAGTTAAATATCCATAATATTGAATAATATATGTTGATAAATATACCCAAAAATGACTAGCAACCATATTATACCCAAAGACTCCCTTTAGGTGTTGTCGTAAGCCTCGATTGTAATAGTTTCTAGCTAAATATCTTTATCCATGTGGCCCAATCATCATACCAAATTGAGAGATCTGATGTTCAACCCTAAACAATTATTTATAAGAAACCACTTGAAATTATTATCTACAATTATTATCTTAATATATAGTGGGTTATTATGGTTTGGGCCAAGAGTGGGCGTATCCTTTTGGTCAAATGTGATTTACCAAAATAAATACAAATAGCCAACTAGGTTCTAGAATCAATCAAGGTTAATATAATTAGGCATAATATATTATTTCAAAAGGTTATTCATAATATTTCTATGGACATTAGATGTTTGTAAGAGTTATAATATATAAATATGTGCATGGGTTTTGTTTAATTGTCTGCTAAACAATAAGGATTTTTTATTTTAAATTGATCTAGTTTAGTCTCTGTTGGCATTATGTTTGGATTTGGAATCATCAGTATAATGTTCTCATTAGGTTTCATGGAAGAAGTGGGCAAAGGGTCTTGGATGGTAACTCGTGGGCATCTAGTTGTGATTGCACAACCTGAAAGTGGCAAGGAGTTATTATAATTAGAAGAGGAAGGAAAAGGGCCTTGGATGATGACTTATGAGCATCTTGCTATATTTATACAATTTTGAGTCAATGAGGAGATTTTATAATTAGAATAAGGGTGATGTTGTTTATAACTAATAACCTATGCAAATGGAGTTACAACATGATTATGTGAACTTAATGTAGTATTCCTAGAGGGAGAGGGTGTTGACCCTATAATGATGGGTCCCATGCTACGCGGACCATGATATTATGCATGTGGTTTCATAGTAATAGTGTTAATGTGGGGAAAATAAATGTGCCCCATAGTATTGTTATAATCATATGGCACATTATTATAAGTCACATTATTAGTGTAGGCATTATGATCTTGATTATGCTCATTATGATTCTAACCCTACTGTTGGTTATGATTCTACATCTATCCTTGATTCTAACCTTAGTTTTCATTATTTCTTGGTAATGGTGGATTCTGTTAAGGAAAAGGGTCCTTGTATATCCTTACATCCTAATTTGTGTCCTGAGTAGGGGACAACTTAATTTCTAGTTCACCACTTTCAATAAAGTCCTCAATGATGTGTCGTAATTAGACATAATGATACGCACCATGACCTATAACATGATGAAATTTTCACCATTCATTTTATTTGTACCAATATGGTTTTGGTTGATCTTGATGAAATGGCCTTGGTATTGGCCATACAATCAAATTAGCAGCAATGAGCTTTTGTAACAGTATTTCAATTGGTTCTCCTAACTTGCTAAAGACTCTAAATTTTTTATGAAACATCCTTCTTGGAAGATGTCTCTTCAAAGTATATGGTGGATTTGGGGGAGTTAATTATACATTTAGGGGAGGTGTAGCTTGCACCATTTGTACGTGCCTTATTTCAGTCACCCTAGTTCTAACCATATTCTTATTTTTTAAAGCCCTTAGGCTTATCCTACATAATTGCTTGAATTTATGATTGAGTCTGATTTGATGTATGACCTTATGCAAAAATCTTATAAGGACCCTTAGAAAGAAGATCCTTCTCAATCTACACTCCTTTGTCAATAATTTATTTTTATGAGTTAGCACAAGCTAACTATAGATTATGTGTGACTTTAGGATACAAGTTATGTGCAATTATATAGGAAAACTATTTTTTTGGCAAGTTATGTTGAAAGTGGCATGCCAATGCTCTCCACTTTTACAGATATGTAGCAAAACATTCACCATCACATAGGTTGGCTTTACAAAAGTCAACATCAATTAATTCATGTTCTATATTATATGAGAAATGGTTAACAAACTTTTTTATAAGTAATTCCAATCTAAAACTAACACATTGGGTAGTTTAAGTAACCAATCAAAGCATGTCCTATTAAACTTCATGGGAATAGTTATAGTAAATACTCACTACTATAAGCATCCTCTTGACATAAGACAAAAAATGCCTGTATGTGCTCACATTGATCTCCATTTCCTTTTTAATTTTCAAATTTGACTGCCTTGAAATGAGGTGCAAAGGGGTTTTGGAGAATAGATAAATCAAATGGATATGGACATATCTAATTGAATTTGTACATTTTAACTTTATTATTCATCTCTTATATCTGAACAATTTCCTTCATAGAATTCCACTCTTGAATGTTTAGTGCATTTTTGGATTGGATAAGCTATTGTTAGGGTAAAATTTGCCCTTGGTTTTGCTATTGTTAGGGTGGTATGTGCCCCTGGTTTTGTTTTTGCTATTGGGGTGCTATGTGCCCTTGATTTTTTATGGATCTGTAAGGAATGTATACCTTTTGATCCATGCCTTGGTTTTGATTTTCTCCTTGAGTCAATAAAATAGGCTATTGATTCTTGGATTGTACAACATTCCTTGAATTTAGCTGTTTAGCACCTTATTTATTTTAGGAAGTTATGTGCTTGTTTACCAAATTTTGTGTTGGTTAGAAAGAACTAATCAAATTTTCTTGAGGGATTTCCTCAATTCATACTAAATGTTTAGGTCTTTGGTTTTGTGAATTAACAAGATGTTATTTACGATTGAAGAACGTATGTTTCATGTCAAATGGAAAATTTTGTAAGATCTCTTGTGACTTTAACTATTCATTTATATTACCTTGATCCACTATGGTTATGTTCTCATAAAAAAAAACTTACATATATTTGACCACATTTATCTATTCTTTCCAAGAATCATTATGAATGGAAATGGCAATAAATGAGTCAGTTAAGTATGAGACAAGTTGATCCACATATCATTGATTTATTATCTTGATCTTAGCTAGAAGATCCAAACTTATAGGTTTTGACTCTATTTTTAGCTCTTTTCCTTTATAATAAGAAGGTATGTCTATTTTTACAAAAACTTGCTCTTATTGTAGTTGTTCTCCTTCTCTAACTAAAGTATGCAATTATTATGTAAGAAAGTTTGAAGGTAGTCTAGCACCTGATTCTATCAACCTAAGAAGTATTTAATCTTGATCTTCTTGGGTTTATATGCATGGTAATCATATTCAGATCCTACTATTATGGTGATGTCATCAAAAATAATTGGTTATCTTGACCATCATAAAATTTCTCATCATCATAGCTAAGGCCATAAGAGGCCCTACTATGAGTGAACCTTTGATTCATATCTAAAACGAGTTGTTCTCTACGTTTGAGTAAATTTGGATCAATTTTTACAAATTTTCAAACATGGTATGATTGGTTTTCTTCAAATAAATGACTAAGGTACCGAAGAGACTATAAAGGAGGGTGGTTTGGAACCACACACAATTAGAATATTTGGTTCATGAATTTACTCAACCTTTGGTAAAGTTGAAATCATATTAATTGGAAGAGGATAAGGTAACTTAAATATCCAATGTGAAAACTAGTACACCTAAGCCTAGATCTTTATGATACACCTATAATATAAAAGCTAGCTTTAACTTCAATGAGTTGACCCTAGAAAATTAGAGGAAATCTCTTTGGATTACGAAGAATAAAATATGAACTAAGAGACTCAAGATGTAAAAACATGCATGAATAACTAACCACATGGCTAAGACCAAATGGGAAACACAACATCACCACATGAACTAGTAGGATAAAATATGTTTTAAGACTCAAAGTGTAATAGATATGCAAGATGACTTGAGTCCATTAGGATGATAATATGGTTTTGAGTCTAATAAATGCCCCTCAATCTAAATGGAAAATTAAACCCAAGTTAGAACAAGTTTACCATGCAAATGGTGAACCTAATTTAATATGCCAACCCTTAAAACTTAGAAAGGTTAAATTTTAAATTTGAATTATAAATGAGGGACTTTAAACAAATTGGGTAAAATATCTAGACTCCATTGGGTATCATAACTGCACTAAAGTGGATGACATGATAGAAAGTTTTGATAATAATTTGAATAAGGAAAAAATGATTTTTCCAATTGGACAGTGTAATACCTTCCTTCCTCAAGAATTTTGAGGAAAATTTGTTCTAGTTAATTTAATTGACTTAACAGGGAATTTTGACTCAAAACAAGACCAAATAAGCTAGTGACAAAAAACAAACATCATAAGTCTAAACTGATAAGGTATGGTAAAGTGGGGTTAACTAAACTAGAAAATTTTCAAACATTTCTAGGGGAATAAATTACATAATGACTTTCATGTAATGTGAAAAATAAAATCACATAATATGGTGTCCACAGTACTTGGCTTGTTGAAAAAAGGTCTTTCCCTTTTTGCAACCACTACATCCATCACTTACTCAGTGTAGTACGATGTCCAAAGTGTATATACATCTTATGTGCAACTCCATCACTAAAAAGTGGTTAAACTACTCAAACCTTTTATCCTAGTCAGATTGATTAAAGTTAGTGCTAGGAGGTGAAACCTTGGGTCAAAGCTTCCCTATAAAATATATGGGAGGTGTTGAAATCCCCCTCGCAAGCCAAGATGCAATGAAATAAAAGACATAATAAAAAGACTTTAGGATCATTTTCAATATCACCCAAACTATTATTTGTTTTTGGTGAGTGCTTTAGATTACATTCTCGTATGGTACCTCATGAGGGATTGATACCATCTAGGCTCAGGAGAAGTCCCCTAGTTTCTCACCTTAGACTAGGCATGTTTTTAATAAGGACAGTGCTTTTGATTTCAAAAGTTTCCTAAAGGGGACTGATGGAAGAGCATACATGCAACACCCCTCTTTTTTCCAATCAATTTTAAGTTAAACAACTATTGAATAAAAAACATGGATAAATGAGTTTAATTTTAAATACCAAATGAAATTTTGAGTGGTGTTATTTTGACCCCTTGGTCTTAAGTTATAAATTTGAAAGCCTAATTATCAAAAGCATTCACTTAAACATATAAAAAAATTAAATTTTTTTAAAACATGCTATTAAGACATATCTACCCTTAAGACATCACCCCAAAAGTAAATGTGTTGGATTAGAAACATTTAAAGATTTTCAAAATTTTGTAAAAACATATATGCAAATTAAAGATAAACTATTATCTTATTCTAAAAATTTAGAAGAAAACACATGGTTTTAAAAAAAATCATTAAAAATGGAATCTATATGACCTCAAACTAAGTATTTTAAAATGGCCTATTAGCTCTTAGGTTTTGTGTTTTTAAGAAAAACATAGTGAACCATCGATAGTTTACCTAACCAATGAAGGTTTACATAACTAGTGATGGTTATATGATCATATATGGTTTACTAAACCATCGGTGGTTTTCTTAACCATTGATGATTCTCTGTGTAAACATGTGAAAGTGAAAAATTGGCCAAAAAATGTTGGAAAATCACTTAGAAAGAGTTTTAAGCATCCAAATATAAATTTTAAAGTTTCCTCATGATATCCTTCATACATGGTATGCTTATTGTCCCATTAGGAATGCCAAAATATAGAGAGGATTACATAACATGTTTATTCAATCATTAGTCCAATAAACTAATGGAAAAATGAATAAGAGTAAACCAAATTAAGGATTTCTATTAATGTGAGAATTATAAAAGATAGCAAGAAACACTTGAGAGAAAGAAACATCATATTACCATCCCAAATGGTTTAACCATACCAATACAGCTCAAATTCACATTCTCCCTTAATCAAGAGCTCTTGTCTTCAATAACAATGGTGGCTAACTCCCCCAATGTCTCAAGAACTCCTTGTAAAACCTCAGCTCATGATTTGAAATCACTAAACTAGCCTATCAATGAAGCTTGAAAATGAAATCAATGTCAAATTCAAATAAATTGTGGATACAATTTAGAATTATAAATTTGCACAAATCAAGATTGAAAATGATGTTCATGGCCTATCTATTTATAAATTTTTGAGATTGGTTAGGATCAACCATGACTGTCCATCTGAAGATTGAAATGTGTGGTCAAGGATTAATCTAATTATATAATTAATATCTATAAATATCCATCATAGTGATTTTGGAATAAAAGGCATCTAAGTGTCATGGAGGGTCTTGATGAAGCATGGGAGGCCATGATTTGATTATTTTATGCATTTATGGGCTAGGGATGCCTTTCCAAGAAATGATGTCATTAGGTGATGCAGTTAATAAAAATTAATTTTCAAAAATAAATACTTAACAACTCTCATTAAAAATCCACTTAAGCTCTTGATTTGGATTAATTATCCTTAAATAAGGTTAATCAAAATTTATGCAATTATTTAGAAATTGGCCCTCAATTAATCAAAATGGTCAAAAATTCATATTACTAAGTCATAATTTGACTCAAGAAGAATTGGAAGGTGAAAATAGATGTGTTGCAACCATATCGCCATTTAGGATGTAACTAACACAAAATAACAAAGCTATGTGACATGTACTAATGAATTATAATAAAAAAGTGATATAGAACATAAAAAGGCAAAATCATCATTTTGACTTGAAATGAATTGATCAAATTTAGATGCTTCATAAATTGCATTCCCCATTTAAGGATACATTAGCCTAAATTGGCACTTATAAATGACAAGTTTGAATAATTTAGAATGTTTTATGGATTTTGACCTAAAATGTCCATTTGAGTGCATTTCAAGTTAGATTGACAATTTCAACACAAATGGTGTTAGGAATTAGATGTCTACAACTCATAAATTAGAGTGTCAATGTATTAGGTAAAATTTAGAGGAAACGTGACCAAAAATACATTATGTCTCCTCTAGTCCAATTAAGTTGTATATAGAATCAAAGCCATTAGAAGTACTTCAAGTAGATTTACAAAATTACCTAACATCTTAAAAGCTTTTGTGCATCACTATCACAGTGTGTTTTCTACTTATCCCACCTCTCTTACTCATTAAGTTACTCTCTATCTCTCTTTTTAAATGCCTACAAGTTATCTTGTGTAAGGTCTCTAAATCCAATATAATTATATATGACAGAATCCTCAACTTGAGTGATCTTAAAGAAGTTGTTATGCATATGGAAACTAAAAAGTCCCTAGGATTTTATATTTGATTTCTAGTGAACCCTCTATGGTATTGTTGTACTTAAACTACATAAAGTTTATTCTAAAGTTGTTTTATTGAAATATTTGGACCCTCTCATTAATCTAGGTATTATCAAATTCATTACTAAATCTGAGGACCCTGAGGTTATCACCAATTGAAGGCCTATCAATATTCTTAATTTATCTTATAAAATTATATCTAAAGCTCTTTCCCTAAAAATAAAAAACCTTCTCCCCTTAATTTTGATATGTGAGAAAATCAATTTTATTCAACATAGATAAATATTGAACAACATAATTTTTGTATGGGAAGGTATGGAATGGGATAGGGTATCTAACAAGAAGGAATCATTCATTAAGACTTATTTTGAAAAATATTATGATTGAATTGAATGGCCTCTCATTATACTCATGCTTCAGGCTCTTCATTTTGGCCCTAGATTTATGCAAATGGTTAATATGATTTTTCAATATGTACATGCTTGCATTACTATCAATGGTTTCAAATCTTATCATTTTAAACTTCATATATTTATTTAACAAGGGTGACCTCTAGTTCCTTATATTTATATTTTTGCTACTAAGGGTTTTAATTATCTTCTAGCTAATTATACTTTGATGGATTTTGTAAAGGATATTTCTCTCTCTAATTCAAACTTTTTGTTTATTAATGAGAACTTTTTTAATGAAAAATTCCTCACTCTTTAGGAATAAAATGGCTTTGCTAAACATTGTTTATATTTCTTGCACACTTTCTACCTCGCTTCAAGGTCTTTTATCCAGTGGTAGAAGACTCATTGTTATTAACAATCCCAATATCATAAATCCCCATGGTTGGAGGAATTCCAAAGGAAATGGATTCTGCCATGAGTGTAGTTTAAGTTATTAGGCATTCCCTTTCCTTTTATAGCCTTGCTTTTTGAGCTGTGTTCCCATGTGGTTCAAAGTGTTAAGAACAAAATTCCTTTCTAGTTTAGAAAACCTTTGACTCTAGCTGCTAAGTTTTAGATATATTCGAAGGTGATCACTGCTACTTATGTTTACTACTTGTCCTATTGGGATACTTCCAATGATTCTTATTCTAATCTTGATACACTCTAAAGAGAATTTATATGGGCTAATTTTAAGGGCCATCATGGTTTTCATAGGGTCTTTTGGGCCATTTATTGTTGGCTTAGTGAAACTAGTGGTCTTGGGTTCATTAACATTAAACTTTAAGGGATCGATCTCAGTGTCAAACAAATTATTAGAAGCCTTAAAGGGGATGAATTATATAAAAATATACTATAGCATTAAATCTCTCAAAATTACCCTCTTGGCCAAAATGACTGGTAAGGGATTAGTTTGCACAACATCCTCATTATCCATATTTATTTTAAAATAGGGGGAACTTTTGTTTGTCAAAGAATATGGAGAGCTTGGGAGAAGCTCAAACCACATTTCATTTTTTTGGGGAAAGGGTTTTGAAGTGGTCTCTCACTTAATGATCAATTTATTTGGTAGTCTCCCAAACTCAATTTACATAATGTTCCATTTTCCAATATCCCTTGGATCAAAGGTTTGAGGTTGTTTAAAAAATGTATCCACATAATTGGAGATATTTTATATAAGCTCATTTAGGATTGTCTTCCATGGAATCTTGTGAATTCTATGTTTAAGCTTATTAATAAATATGTGGAATCCATTTCTAAGATGTAGAGTTATATACATCATCCATATCTACACAAAATTAATTTTACCTCTATCATACCATGGAATAAATACTCATCTTAGCCTACAACTACATCATTTTTATTTTACTCTCCTCAAATTGGGTATAATATTTTTTCCCCTTGGCATATTCACATTGAAACCCTCAATCATCATTGGAATCTTAGATCCCTTCACCATGTCTAGGCTAGAAGGTTTGAGAACATTTGGGCATCTTTCATTAAACCTAAAAAAATTCATTTCCTTTGGTATATTATGTACCAATGTTTGTCTATGGGTGATGGGCTCAAGTACATGGTGGTCTTAAATCCCACCTACCCCACCTGCCACCACCTAGAATCCCTTAAATACCTCTTTTTATTTTTGCCATCATGATTAATCATCTTGGAGATGGATTCATACCCTCTTAAATACCTTTAGGCTTTAAATGTTCATGTGTAATATGGATCTCTTGTCATAATCCTCCTTACTCCCTACAA
>JARHVA010007150.1:700000-744395 GCA_037957365.1 Torreya grandis
TCTCAAGATGTACCAAATATGTCTAAGCACCCTTCAATAATCATTTTAAAAATTTAGATCATTCCTATGGGTTAGATTGTACATGTCACATGTAATTGGCATGAGAATTTTAACCAAAGATTTATCTCTTTATACAAATTTTTTCTAATCATATTACTATCTATAAATTATCAAACATAAAATTATTACTTGTTACAAACACATGTACCTTAAGAGCATATACTTTAAATCTTCCTGATTATAAATAGGTCACAAGGAAAAAGCCATTTCCAAGTCTAAAACACCCTCAAGCATTGTCATGTTTTTTAATTTTCATATTTATAAATATAGAAAAAGGATTGGATCCATATAAAATTATAACTATATCACATATACACCTAATCAGGTGGAATATGTGCCAGTTGAGCCGTTTTCAAAATATTAGAAGCATAGAGAACACTCAACCACTCAATTGGGGCATGTATGCATGAGATAAATACATATCATACCTTCAATTTTGGATACAAACCTAATTTCTAAATTGGATATGTGGTTTTAAATTGATGAATACAAAATTTTTGACCTACACACACAACAAGCTCCAAGATATAGTTTTTTCTAGATTTACACAGAAAACTAGTTTCCAGATCTGAACAAGTCCTAATCTAATTTTATTCCTTGATACAACAAAAACATAGATTAATACCTACATAAACCTAAAACATATAATTATATTATGTCTTCTTATATTTCTATAAATATTATAGTATAATTATTAAATTATACTCATATGTAACATTTAGATCTATTTTTATTTAGATGTATCTTATTTTTTGTGAATATTATCTATAAACTAAATGAAATATAATTTAAAACATATTTGTGAACATGAAATTTAAATTGAGCATGAAAAACCCTATGTTTCTCCTTAAGATTGAGATTTAGGTATTTAGGTTGATTTTCAGGGTTGATTTTAAAGTTCCCCTTATTCGCATAAATTACTCATTGTTGTTATGGATGTACATAGTTCTTATTTTGTATCTCAATTCATGATTGAAATCATTACATGTTTCCTTATTTAGATAAATAATAAATTTATAAATAATGTATTCTAAAGTCAAAAAAATATGTAAAATAACTAATGTTAGATTTAATAAAGAATATTTACCTCTCTTAATTCATATTATCAAAATATTGAATCTGAAATGATTTTGGACAGTAATAGAAACCAAATGTCATTAATTTATTTTTTTTTTCCCTTATTTAAAAAATTTTAAAGTTGAGATAGCTACTATCATGCTCTCATTATTTATCCAAATCTTATATCATATATCTTAGTTCATGTTGTCACTACACAAAGAGATTGAGTTCCCCACCATGCATAGTAGAATGGAGGTATTCAACTTATTCCTCCTCTTTCACCTCCACATCACATGAGATTGAAAAATAAAATTAAAGGATATGTTACTATCATTTAGCTAAAGAATACCCAAGATAAAATTTGTGTCCTTAAACTAATAAATAAAGCATCCATCTACAAGGATATCTTATATGATGCATTACATTATATGAATTTTCAAATTTCAAATACCCTTCATATTTTTCTTCCATTATGAATGAATTAAATAGTTTCCATTGAAGGATAACATTTGTCTATGAAACATACAACAAAAAAATGCATTTATTCATTTAAGTGCAAAAATTAAAAGCATGAGATTTAATCATGTCTTGATGGATAATATCATAGTTTAATATACGTAACATATAATACCTAAAAAACTAGAGATTTGAAATGGCCTCTCCTAATCCTATTCCCACCCATGTGCCTTATTTGTAGGGTTTAGTTGCTACTAAGTCTATTACTATTAAGACTACTTCAGGGCTATCTATTATTTTTCATGTGTTTTCTGGTGCTGATGTTGGTATGCCATTCATGCCATGGGCTTTTAATGTTGTTAGGGCATCATCTAGGGATTACAAGTTTCTATAGCTATTAAGATGTTGCTTGTTACTAGGGTGGTTACTACTAATGTGATGCACATGTTTAGGATTGGTATTGTTGGTAAAACACCTATTTTAGGTTCTTCCTTTACTATTATAGTCTCTTTTGGTAATGTGGTTTATGCTAGAGCCTCATCTCCTTAGAATAAGACTATTTATTATTCTTCTCCAATGATCGGGGGTAAGGTGAAACATTCATCACTACCCCCTCCTAATTTGATTTTAGGGGATGAAGTGTTAAAAAATGAAGAATAATTTTCTTTGAAGGGTTTTATTTCTAGATTTTATAGATTCTAAACATAGATCTAAGATATAAACACTTGGATTTTTTAGTAGTGGTATCCCCTTACAAAGGGGAAAATAGAAATTTACCCATGTGCTAAAGGATTATTTGTAGTTATTTTTGATTTTCTCCCTAATAAAAATGTTACTTTTGATGGCCAATCATATTTTTGAGGACAACATGCACTGCTACTAAATATTTAGGTTCTTACCTTTAACCCTCTCATTGAATCTTTCAATAGGCTATCATTTTGGTTTCATCTACCAAATCGACCTCTTCATTTTTGGTGTGAATATTGCTATAAAGTCATTGGCAACTCGATGGAGAATTTTACATGGTGGAAAGTGTCACTAACTTCTCTCACACCACTTATGCTTATATTTTAGTGGATTTGGATTTATTTGTCTCTTCTGGCAAAGGTTGTTTTAAAAAAAATTGATCACTCTTGGTGTCATCCCTTGAATTTTGAAGGTATCTCATTTTGTTATTAGAGGTGCTTTAATATGTGTCATTTCACATATAAATGCCCCTATTTGAAGGTTTCCCAATCTTCATCTTGTTTAAAGGATGCTTTACATGAACACCTTACAGTAGATGTTGATGATGATGGTTTGGGCTCAGAAGCTTTTGAGCCTCCTGATGATAGGAAGGATTCTATTCTCCCACTACATGACTTTTCTACTACTGGGATTGTTGTAGGGACTACCCTAGTTTTTTTTGTTGCTCTAAGACTACTGTTTGGACTTCCCCTATTGATATTATTAGGATCATTGTTATGATCTCCCTTGTTATTACTATTATAGTACCATCAAATTTGCTTGGTTCTTCTACTACTATAACTCTAAAAATAACCTCCCCTATTGTCTCTTGTAATATTGTTGTTTTTGTTGGGAATATCATAGGGATTTTGACTGCTATTTTTGCTAAGTCAATGACTAATGCTATATATACAAAGTTTTCTACTGGGGTTGATGTTGTTGTGTCTACTCCCTAGTCTTCACCAACTTCTAAGGACTTGGTGAGTTTTTCACCTCCTTAATCTCCTATTTTTATGAATGTATATTCTAATGCTTATTGGACTATTATCCAAAGGAGGAAGTGAGGTCTTCCTAAGCACATTTATTAGACCTACTTTTGGGCCAAGGGTGTTCAACTTAATAGGTTAGGTTCTATTATTATGTAATTTATTGTTCCTTGTAGTGTTACTTCTTTTTTATTGCTTAGCTAGTTTGGCTTTGTTGTCTGACTATTGCCATTACATTATTTCTAGCTTGTGGGTGGCCTTTTTGATTTTTTGCCCTGGGGGTTGCTTTGTAAAGGGATAAAGACCCTTTTTTCTTACTGAGCTAATAAAAAACATATATTACCTACAAGCTATGGGTGTCAATATTTATATTATTAATAAATCAAATAAAATAATAATATTATTTGAAAATATTCCATGCTATGTACTATAACCAATGTCATTAGATGTGATAGTAAGACCCAAGACATTGACCACTGTACTTTAGGTCATGCCTTATCATGCACACTATAAATTACTCATTTGTTTACTTTGATATATGTTCTCGAATCAGTAATATATACACTATATAAATGATCCAAATTATGCACAATAGACACATGCATACATGTCTTATAGATAATAATCACTACAAATAGTGTAATATGATGCAACTAAAGAATTAAGGTAACTCATAGTAATATTATATTAATTATTTGATTGTACCTCTAAAAATGATTATACTATTATATAAAATACATTAATTTAAGGTTGGTAAATAAAGTAAAATAAATAACAAGGAGACAATTACAAATATGTCAACCAATGAGGAGACAATCAATGAATAGAAAAATAAATGATACCATATCCTCCTTTATTGGTGAACTCAACAGATCCATATCACATATACATAGAATATGATGATACTCATGATGATGATAATTAAATTAAATAAAGCATTGATGACTATTTTAACAAGTTAATTTCTACACCTATTTATCTAAGTGAGTACTTTTTACATTAAATGTTTAAACCTATAGGTTGGAGAGAGTAACTAGATAATTCATAATTAAATATTATATAAAAATTAAAAGTCCCTAATAAAAAATAATCTAAAAAAGACAAAGTAGATATAATGATCTAAGAGAATCAAAATTTTTTTATTAAAATTATTTCTTACAATGTTATCTGACACTAACAACCTAAAATGTTTAATGTGCCATTAAGGAAAACATTTATAAAATCAACAATGTCTTGAGAACAAGAACAAATTAACATTTTTTAATATATCAAAAGTGAAAACCTAAACTTAGATAAAAATAAATAGATCAATCATGTTGAACTCAAGGATGCAAACTCTTATTTAAAATTGAAAGTAACCAGAATTCAATATAAACCAAACATCCTCTTACAAATGTTACTTTAAAAAAAATGGATTCCTCTACCTAGAACCAAATGTACAATCATTAGTTATTTATCACATCAAGAGGGTTAACCATATTGTCATTACTATAATTTTTTTAAATATAAGACAAATAATTATGGACAATTGTATTAATAAATTCATAAGTTTAAGGACTAAGGGATTGTTAAGATAATATATATACAACATGAGCCACACAAAGTGGTTTTTAATACAACTTGACATATAAATAGAGCACATATAAATAAAAAGTGCCTATAAAAGGACATTTTGATTCTTCATATTTTTACCAAGGATGACTATTGGAAAAAGGTTTATATTGATATAAAATAAGACCCAAAAACATGTAAAATTATATTTATTGACATAATTGGTTGTGATCTAGATGAATTAAAACTTATCATATATTGTAAGGGATTATTAGGACACATTACACCATTATCTTCTTTTATCCTAAAGATTTTCGACACACTAATATTTATGATGAGAAAAATAGACTAATCATAGAATAAATTAGGTCAAAAATTATTAAAAGAGATGGAAAATATATTAGATGCACAAAATGAGTGCATTAGACTCATATTTGAGTGAACTATAATTAAAATTTCACATTATGGAACTGGTGGTAATCAAAGAGGTAAGGATACAATGATAAACATAGCCCAAGTATTCATTAAAATAGAACTTGAGCCCTCATATACAATATAATAACATGAAATACATATGTGTAGGATTAAAGAAATAGTAAAAGGAATGGTGAAGATCATAATTTAATAATGGTATGATGACAAAGAGAATAAAGATATGTGGGCATTATAAATGATTCAATATATATTATTATGAAAACTTCATCCATACCCATAACATAATTGTCCATAATTATTGGATGTGTTATTGCATCTATGAATTTTCACATAAATTTATAAAAAATTAATAAAAAATATTAAACAAATAAAATATTCAAAAAATACAAAATCAAAACCTATGTGTGGAATATATTACTAGTTTACATGGTTCATATATTTTGTTTATCAAATTTATCGTACATTGTATATAATTTTTAGTATGTACATATATTTAAATGTATACATAAGTCATTTCAATAAATGCATATTTGATATGACATGGACATTTAGTTTTGGGAAACTCTTGCATTCAATGAGCTACACATGCCTAAAATGGGCACATTTATTTTGCACATATATCTAGGTTATATATTTTTATGACCATACTATATATTATATTTAGATACCGTAAATTTTTTAAACATGTATTTCCCTTTTTTATACTACTCAAAATTATATATGGAAAGTTTTACTTTACCATGTGTGATGATATCATACATTTTTAGCGTATACTAGCTTTGCTTATTCTATGCATGATTTTTATAGTTTATTATTACATTGTATGACCATTGGTTGTCACATTACATTCCTTTATGTTTTATTTTTTAAATGCTTTTCACCCAATTGCCCTTGTTTATGTATTACATTATATGCAGTTATTTCCTCATGTGACATTGATTATCCTTATTTGCATCTATTGCTTGTCTAATTTTGTGACATTATTTATTCATTGTGTTAAAATATATTATTATATATTTTATTTATCTATCTTTGAGTTAAATTTTTTATACCTATGTGTCTCTTTCTTTTTCTAAAATTACAAGTTCATTTATATTGTTTATATTGTGTGCACCATAGTAATGACATTGTGTACATGTGTTGATAAATATAGGATTGTCTATAGATATTTTGGTGTCATGATCCATATCACACACTTTATACTTATGTTTTTTGACATTATATATATGATTTATCTTCATACATTGGTCAATATTAAGAGATTACATATTTATTGACTAATATTACTATTAGTTTTTTATTAGTCATAAAATAGAGGTTTTTGACAAGACCCACAACCTAGTACAAAGAAAATAATGAGTAAAATAATGAAGCATATAATTAATGACTCTTCAAATGATAAATATTATGATTATGTTACTAATTGATATATCTATCTTTTCATGATAATTACATGCCTTAGGATACTTGATTCAAATATATGATATGGACATAATATGAAGTCATTTTGATCACATGTTATGACATGAGTTAGATATAAATATATGTATATATAAACATGATGTGTATGTGCATGTGTACATGTGTATTTGTGCATGTGTGTGTAGGTTTTTTCATGGGTGAATCTGTGTGTGTTTTTTAGTGTGTAAGTGCATGTGCATGTGCACGCATGTGCGCACACGCGTGCGCGCACGCGCGCACACACACACACACACACACACACACACACACACACACACACACACACACACACACACACACACACACACACAAAGAGATAGAGAGATGAGTAATTCAAAATATACATTCCTAAAATTAAAAGGGGGACATATTATTTATATTATAAGATAGATCAAGTCTCTATATAATAATTTTAAAATATTTAATATTATTTACAATAATAATAAGGTTCATATTAATTTAGATATTCAGTTTTGTTTAGATTATGTGATATATGTATGTATGTATGTATGTATAATGAGATATATTTTGAGGAATATACAAATCAAGTTCAAATAATTTATAGGTACATGAATGTTAGGTTAAAAGATTTATCATATTGAGGGATAAGCAATTAGATGTATATCATGACATTGTAGATAAGATTACAATAATTAGATCAAATTATGGGGACATACACATTACTAATTCACATAATATTATATTTTGTCAATATTTTAGGTTTACACTAAAGTTACCATTATAAATATAAAAATATGTATAGAATTATCAATTTAGTTTATTCATATGTACATATACCCTACATGAGGCTCCATATTTTTTAACTTCAAACTATTATAAGATAAAGATTAGGTAAATGAGAAGTGTTGTTGAGGTTCTGTGTCATTGAAAAACCTATCTATAATTATTCATATGAGCTAAATAATTTATCTTCCCAACCCTTGGTTTTAATAGTCTCACTTTCCTTGAGGCATAATCACTCCATGATATTATCATTGGGATGTAATCAACACAATCACCAATGTTTCAAATTGAAGCATGGTTCACCTAATTTAATGTTTGCATGGATAAAAATTGAGACTTGGAGACTTCTCCTAAATTAATAGTGTGGTTATATAGTTAGGTATATAATCTCTTTATATTTTTTAATCTTATATTTTCAATACTAGAATATAAAATGGAGTATATTTAGACACTAGAGTCTCATATATTATACACATTAAAATATTAGTATTGACATATTTTTATTTTTACATGACTTGTATTTATCTTTTACACCCTTATCTCCTATACATTTTCCTTCTATGGCCCTATTCCACTTGGTTTCCTATCAGTCACCTATTAGAATTATTGATTTTATACCTAATCTATTTATTATCCTTATCAAAATATCTCTTGATCATCATATCATTCAAACCTAAAAGATTGAAAAAATATAATTTATGTGAATGAATAGTGTGTATGTCACCATAATCTAATCACATTATCATAATATTATTTAGAATGTCATGATCTACATGTATCTACTTTGCCCTCAACATTACAAATATTTTAACATTCCGCTCATGTACCTATAAATTCTATGAAACTAAATTGTATATGCCTCATAATCTATCCCATTATATAATGGGATAGATTATGAGGCATATACAATTTAGTTTCAAAGAATTTATAGGTACATGAGCGGCAGGTTAAAATATTTTTCATGTTGAGGGCAAAGCAAATACATGTAAATCATGACATTATAAATAATATTATGACAAATGGATCATATTATTGGGACATAAACACTGTTCATTCACATAATATTATATTTTTTCAATATTTTAGGTTTTTAGAAAAGGTACCATTCTAAATATAAAATATGTATAGAACTATAAATTTGGTTTATTCATGTGTACATAGACCCTACATGAGGATTGATATTTTTTTTATTAAATATATTATAGAATAAATCTTAGGTAAGTGAGAAGTGTGGTTGAGGTTTTGTGTCATTCAACAACCTATCTATAATTCTTCATATGGGTTAAAATATTTATTTTCCTAGCCCTTGGTTTTAATATTATCACTTTTCTTGAGGCATAATCACTCCATCATATTATAATTGGGATGTAATTAACACAATCACCAATGTTTAAAAGTGAATCATGGTTAACCTAATTTAATGTTAGCATTGATAAAAATTGACACTTGGAGACTTCTCTTAAATTAATAGTGTGGTTATATAGTTAGGTATATAATATCTTTATATTTTTTAATCTTGTATTTTCAATATTAGAATATAAAATGGAGTATATTTAGACACTAAAATTGAATATATAATACACTTTAAAATGTTAGTATTGTCCTATATTTATTTTATACAACTTGTATTTATCTTGTACACCCTTCTCTCCTATACATTTTCCTTCTATGGGCATCCTCTTATTGGTTTCCTATCAATAAACTATAGGAATTATTGATTCTATACCTAGTCTATTGATTATCCTAACCAAAGTATCTCTTGATCATCATATCATTTTTTAGCAGAGACCTCATGTAAAACCTAAATGGCTCCCGATATGGGAATCATCCATATATAACAGATCTACATGTGTGGTATCAAATGGTAATTTTCAAATTAAATCATTATTCAAGTTGAATGATACTTTTCACATGTTTGTGGCATGAGAAATTTACCCAAAGACTCATTTATTTATATACAATAGTATTTATTATGTTCATATCTATCACTTATAAAGTATACATCTATTACTCATAATAAATCACATTCACATTTAAAGGAGTAGCCCTAAATATTCCAAAGTAGTAATAAATCATAAGAAATCGTCCCTAGACTAGTCTAAATCACCATCCATCCAAGTCATTTTTTCCCATTGTAATGTGTCAAGAATTATATCATAAGTTGCATTAAAATTAAATGAGGACTATTTCAAACATACACATAAAGTGAGAAGTATGTGTGGTTTTATACGTATTTAAAATATTGTAATTGTAAGCAATATCAACCCACCTAGTAGGGTGTGGTTAGGGTAAAATATTTTTTCCATTCCATTTTTTATGAAAAAAACTAATGTAGAAAGTGGAGCTAAGGTTTTGAAGTGAATAAGATCAAATTTTTGATCTAAAAACACAATAGGATCCTAATATTTCATATAATAATAGTATACATAAATGTGAGAGGAAATTTACCAAAAAAATTATGCACATATTAATATTAAAATATGCAAAATAGTTCAAGCAATTAAAACTAAAGTAGGCATCTTCTTATATTGTTACCATATTTGGTAACCTTGGTAGAAATATGTGTGTGTTGAACCCACTTCCATTTTAACCTTGAACATAAAACTAATTTTATGTCTCGACTCCATGATTATTAGTTGGACTTGTAGAGGAATTATAACATTGTCATGGGTTTAGCTTGGGATCATATTCATAATATAAAAATTGATATTAGTTAGAGTGATATATTTTTTATAGATAGGGATAAACAGATAATAAAATATGTTTATGGCCTCTCTCTCTCTCTCTCTCTCTCTCTCTCTCTCTCTCTCTCTCTCTCTCTCTCTCTCTCTCTCTCTCTCTCTCTCTCTCTCTCTCTCTCTCTCTCTCTCTCTCTCTCTCTCTCTCTGTGTGCGTGTGTGTGTGTGTGTGTGTGTGTTTATGTGTGTATATATATGTATATGTGTGTGTATACATATATGTTTATATATGTGTATATATGTGTATATGTGTGTATGTGTGTGTGTGTGTGGGTGTGTCTATGTGTATGTACACCAACACATATACACACACACATACACATGTACACACATAATGGAATGATGTGTTACCATTTTATGGAATTGTCGATTCATTTTGAGGGTATTGTATTTATATAAAGATGTATTGATATTTTATTTAACTCGGTGGGTACATAAATACATAAATTTTCAATGTGAGTGCAACCAATCTACCTATGCATAGAGGGTGCAATAACCTCGATAACCTTGTGGTTTCTTAGTTGATGTTTTCTATTATTATTTTTAGATGTTAATTATCATTTTAATACAACTATGAAAGTATTCAATGTAAATATGAATTCACTTGTAATTAAAAAATATGTTATCTCCTTTGTAAATATGTTGAAATATATGTGCTTATTGATTAAAAAAATTAATCATTATGTGTAAATTATACTTTCTCTATTCACTTATTATGTGTTACCTTTGTAGTTTTTGAATGATTTTGTTTTCAATGAGTGGGGAAATATTTGAGTGAATTTTTTAATTAGATTCAAAGATTGAAATTATTCATTTGAAATAAATTCTAAAACAACCCACAATTTTATTTTTTTAATTATTTTATTTTTTTAACTAAACATAATTCAAATTCTTGCATTATTCAAACCAATATTACTATATGGATCAATTATTTTTATTCTCTCACCATACCATAGTTACACAATCATAAATAATTTATCAAGAGTGAGATTGGAAAAGACATCACAAATCAAGAAGGATGGATTTAAACATTACAACCATTAATAATATTAGGTAATAAAATGCAATTGTTTAACATGCATTTATACCTAACCCAAACCACTTTAAGTTATCACAAATGAGACAAGGGTTCATTACAATTTACACTTGTACTCTATAAATATTAATAGGACATTAAAAACAAGAGTAAAAAAATATTAGAGAATACTCCACTTCAATGATCTGTCCATTGTGATGAAATGAGAGATTTAAGTTGCTTATGATTTCTTGCCCAATTACTTCCAAGGGAAAATTATGGATCTTAGTTCATATTTAAGGATAATTATCCTTAACCAAAGGTTCCCAATATATTTGGGAATCTAATTTCCTAAGGGAATACATAGATGTCATCAACTTAAGGAACTAAGACTAGGATCATAATATATACATAAAGGAAACTAGAGATTAAAAAATACTCCACCTGCTTCTTTATCGCAAGATTATATACCTTTGTAAATCTAGGAGGAATTATACTAATAGTTTAATTATGAAATATATATACATTTTATTTACGAATTGAAAAAACATTAAGATTGATCATAAGGTCTTAAACATTATTTCTATTACATAAAATTACCATTAATTCCTACAAATTGTAAAATATGTAACCAAGGAGAATGGATATATTCTTTAGGAGATCCTTGACATAAAACCTTTATTCTTAATACATCATAATATGGTCATCTATGTTATTCTAGAATTTATACATGAATGCCATTACGATCATGGAGGAAAGACAATTCTCAAATTTACTATCAACGATATCATTTACAATCTCAAAGGAACAACAATTCCATTGTAACATTCCTTAAGTGGATTGAATAGGGAATCAATATCCAACAATACTTTTTATTTTCCCTTAGAAAATTATTGAGTTTAGCCAATGAATTTCTTAAAAGGTACTCAAAGGAGCCAATGAGAGATTATAAATTAATAAATAAAGGTTAAAATACCATCACACAACCTAATATAATCATACTAATATTAGCACAATGAACTATATTTAATATGGCCCCAAGGGCATATGGTTTTTTAATTTTCATGAGAGAGATTATTTTGATAGAGGATCACATTACATTAATTGAGGAGTTTTCATTAAAAGTCACAATTAAATCTTACCACAACCCACTACCAATACATTCCAAAAAGAGTGACAAAGATATAACATATCACCATTGATTACAAAGGTAGGATTATTTTACATTACTAATTTTTAGTACTATAGGGTTTCCATCCTATGAAAGATGAATAAAAACCATAGTTTTCATTAGTTAACTCATGAATCTTCTAATATTTCTATCCCCATCAAATAGGAATAGAGCATGCACTTGGTGTAGCTTCTTCAAAATAAGAACTTACTTTATAGTCAAGTCTCAATCCAATTCAAATTATCCATGAAATCCATCCCTAAGTTGTGTTGTTAAAAATGGGGTCAATGCAAGGCTACTAAAGAATAATTCCTAAAGTAAAAGTTCACATACATATACAAAAAATAGTTAATAGATTCAAAAAATGTAATATTATTTTCCATACATAAGAGTTTAAGAAATTTGATTCACCCATAGGTATAACTTTGAATCCTCATACACAAATAATAATTAAATTCATTTATGCATTAAAGCTTCTAAAGTGAGAATGAATACCTCTACCTATTTAAAAGGTGGTAAAAAAAAGTTATTAGATCTATCCAAAAGATTAATTTGCAACAGTGTTATCTTTCATTTTCAATAACCAATACCCAACATTTGAATACAAAAGTTAAGTATATATAATATTATTCTTTCTCATGACCACTAAAAATAATGTGAAGTTAATTCATTATAAACATAAAACCTATGTTGTTGTTCCTTATTATAAATATAATCTCCAAGATTTATTCCTATCCTCAATTAATGGAAATCATAGCCAATAATACCCACATGATAAAGTCAAGAAACAACTTGATCAATAAATAGAGTTATATCATAAGTGAAGCTGAAAATAATTATTTACCATTACAATCTACAACCACCAAAGTTTAAATTGATATCAGCATAAAAAATACATAGCCAATAATAAAAATAATCATGTAAAACCACCAATAATCTTATGGAAAGAGAATAACACAATCTTCAAGCAAAATTTAGTTTCCAACACAAAATAGTCAAACACAAAGGTATACCTAAAATAGCTTCAAAGAAGTCATAAGTAAAAATAATTAGTACTGACAAGAAAATAGAGAGATCAAATTATAACATGCTAATAACATATTATTCTCAATTCAATGAGATATCCTTGTAGATTCATGACCTAACTAGAACCATATTAAAATTATTCAACCAAAAATAAGTCCTTGCAATAATAATTTGTATGGGGATCAAAAGCATATATATATATATATATATATATATATATATATATTAGATTTTATTGTTGTTCTGTATATCCAAAATTCCAATGGCATCTATGGAACACCTTCTTAGGCACCTTACGAAGTAATAATAAATTTACCCTTGATAAAGATGTGCCAGAATGATTTCATAACATAGAAATATCTTAACTAGTTATTTATATGACTACCACAAGACTCCTTAATGGATAAACATAAATAAATACCTCTATCAATAAAGGATAAATAGCTCTAAAGAAGATGAGTGCATTAATGAAATAAATGGCTTAAGTAATTATAAATTCACATGCAATCATTATCCTATATCTAAGATGCATAATAATTATTTCAAATGAGCATTAATAATCATCATAATTTTGAAATAATTCATTTAGAAATGAATGCATTTCCCATTTAGGGCTTCAAAAATAATTTTATTGTTATTGATTTCAAATCTAAACTAAATTTCCTCATGAAACCAAACAAAATCATCATAACCATTAAAACCAAAATAAATTTCAAAATTTAACCCTTAGGTAATTATAGTCTAAAAACCCATACTCATAATTCTCAAAAGGAATCCCATGATAATTGTACTCATTTTAAATTAAATCCCAAGATCAAGCTTGTAATGCATCTCAAGGAGCATATACAAATTAATTTTTCACTCAGGAGGGAACATATACTTTTTCTTAAAGCATAATCATATTTTTCCTTTACGATGACTCATTTCCCAAATAGAGTAACATGGGTAAGAAAATAAAGACCCCCATTATGAAGTATATTATAACATTACCTAGTTAGGGTTTCAAACAATAGAAATATACATTAACCAAAAAAACCATTTTTATTTGGTCTACATCCAAAAATAATCCCCATATCAGCCATAATAAAACATATAGGCAACAAAATCAGTGGTTTTATGACAAAATAATAAGATGGTTTTAATATTTGTCTCAAACAACAAAAATAGTATGAAAATCCAATTCATGACCACATAAGAGCTATTGCAGGTTCATCTGGAAGTCTCTACAACTTCCTCATGAACCTATAGTACAACTTTATAAAATTATAGGTTTATAATTTAACTCCCTCAATAATGGCATGGCTCATCATAACTAATACATACATACATACATACATACATATATACATACATACATACATCATTATATTAAAAACTAATTTTACCCTTTTTTATCATGCCCTAGACTTTTGTGGCCACCATACTTCATCTATCAACATCTAGCATTGGCCTCCATCACATCTTGTAAGCTTATATATGCAACATCTAATTAAAAAAGTTGTCCTTGGAGAAGTTTATGGAAAAAATTGACCATGCAAGGTTTCTACATGTACATGTAGCTCTTCTAATGTTGCCATGAAGCTATTTTGATTTTATATTACACCAAATGGTGCAATGATGGCCCCAAAACATGTAAAACCCCTAAATTGACTTCCTCTTCCAAGTCTATTATAGTCAATGCTAATGATAAACATAATGATTTATTAAAATCCTTTCCTTTTTGACTTTATAAAATCAACCCCTAATAACCCAAGCTCTTATAATAAAATATTTTCACATTAAGTCCTTATTTATTTAATTTAATCATTTGATTTTGACCAATTTCAAGTAAAAGCCTTGTTAATAATTATTAAGTCTAACAAGGACTTTTTTATAAATTTGACACGTTGTTAAATAACCAAGTTTTGTTAAATAATGATTAATCAAATTCTCATTTAACTTGGAAATTGATAGCCACGAGACTTATGGAAACTCCCATAAGGGACCAAGTTAGTGGCATGGCCATTTTAGTGTTCACATCACCATGCATAAAAGATATCAAAGCTAATATAGCATAAGAGACATTTACTTTCATAACTTTGTGATAAGGCCAACTTATTTTTGATTTATTTACAATGTTTAAAATATAATAATATCATATCTTAAGTTCACAAAATCCCCTGAGTAATACACATCATGCAAGGAAACAAATTGATCCAAAAATAAGATTACTCTAGAATTATAAAATTGATTAAGTGACAACAACCTTCTTTGAAATGGGAATTTTAAACCCATCCCAACACTTAGTAGAATAATATCCTTGCATAATTTTATAGCTAACATGTGCAAGCCCCAAAGGAGATGAATTATAATAGGATAATGGGTAAGTCCTTCACAACTATGAATCATCTCAGTTACTTATTATCATGACTCTAATCATGAACCAAATTATACCACAAGTCTATAATAACATCATTTTATAAGACATCATTAATCATGCAAGTTGTCATATTCATGAATAATTTCATTACATTAGAGTCACATTGGTGTCATCTATCAAAAAATGAATCAACTAAATCATTATTCAGAGAAAGATACCTAAATAAGCACATGCTTATGTAACTAAATTTAAACTTTCCCCTTAAGGGTCTAAAAACTAGTGACGTGATAGCATCATCCTAATTTTGCTCATATTTTGGTTAATTTTAATGTTTCAATAGATCTCTCAGAGTTTATTGAGTTGAATATTTTAAAATTATAAATGGGAAGCAACCTCTAGATTATGAAGGATTGACTTTCCATTAGAGTAAATGTTTTTAAATAGGACATTTGACCACTAATTTTAATTTCTATAAAAGAAATAGGGGTGTCTTCTGGTGGAAGGATGCCCTCCCAAAACATGATTTCATTGGGAATCAAATTCAAAGAAGTGATAATATAAGTGAAGTCCTTGAAAATCCATATGAGCACCCATTTTTGAATCAAATGCATGTTAAAACATGCATTGAGTAACTTATATTTTGAAAAAATACTAAAGATAAATATGAGAGTGTTAGAATCTCACTCAAGAAAAATATAGGTTGTTATTGAATTGAAGATTTAATGGCTAGGTTCCATTGAAAAATTATCAAACAATCGATTCATTTTAAATAGCCATTTTCATTTATTCTAATGAAAGGAATGCAGGAGAATGAAATATAGTTTGAAATAAAAGGAGAAGATGTAGTAAGAAGTAGTTGTAACCATTTATATGACCTTTATATCATGAAAATAAAATGACAGGGCAAGGTCTTAGGTGTTTTATTTTCTAAGTTATAACTGAGTTGTTTTATTATTGTTTGTTCCTAATTTCTATTAAAAGAGGAGTATCATTTGATATTTTTATTTTCATATCTTTTTATCCATTATGGGTTGGGATATTTCAAAACATATAATTACTAATAATAAAAATTTATAATTTAAAAATAAAAAATGAAATTTAATGTTTATATATTTATATTTATATATATATATATATATATATATATATATATATATATATATATATATATATATATATATTTACAATGTTAACTCACAATAAGAACCTAACATGTTTAGTTCACCATTGAGGAAAATATTTTTAAAATCAAACATGTATATGGAACAAGAACACCATTATATTTTCCAACATATCAAAAGTGAAAACCCAAATTTGAATAAAAATTAGATTAATAATATGACAATCAAGGATGTAGAGCCTTCCTTTAACATCAAAAGTAATGTAAATTCAATAAAAACCAAACATCAACTTAAAATCTTTACTTGAGAAAAAAATGATTCCTCTACCTAGCAGCAAACATACAATAGTGGATTGGTTATCACATCAAGAGGGTTAACCATATTGTGATTACTATAAAATTACTAAAGATAAGACAAATAATTGTGGAACATTATATTAATACATTCATAAGTTTAAGGATGAAGGGATCATTATGATAACATAGATATAACATGATCCATTTTAAGTGATTTTTAATACAACATTTTATATATATCACATATAAATTTAGAAGTGCCTATAAAAGAACATTTTGATTATTTATATTTTGATTATAAAAGATTATTTGAAAAATGATTACATTGATATTAAAAACATATTTAAAATTATATTTCTTCATATATATATATATATATATGAGAAGTGCCCATGAAAGAACATTTTGATTATTTATATTTTGATTAAAAAGATTATTTTAAAAAAGATTAGATTGATATAAAAATATATTTAAAATTATATTTCTTTATATATTATGCTATAATATAAATGAATTATAACTTTTCATACATTTTGAATGATTATTAAGACATATTACACCACCAATTCCCTGACTTGAAGGTTCAACGCATTGATATTTATGATGAGAAAAAGAGATTAATTATAGAATAAATTAGGGAAAAATTTATTAAAAGAGATGGATAGTACATTAGCCACAACTAATAAGTGCTTTAAAAATTCATATTTGAAGGGAACTATAATTAAAATTTCCCATGATGGAACCAATGGTAATTTAAGAGGCAATGATATAAGGACAAACCTAACCCGATTATTCATTTAAATAAAACATGAGCCCTCATATACAATATAATAACATAAAATACATATATTTAGGATTCATGAAATATATAATAACATGAAATACATATGTAGGATTCATGAAATAGTAAAAGTAACGGTGAAAATTATAGATTAACAATGATATGATGACAATGAAAATGATGATATGTGGGCATCAGAAATGATTTAATATATATAATTGTCAAAATTTCCTCCAAATACATAGTTTAATTATGATTCTATATATATAATCAACTGATTTGTGATGTTTTATGGAACCGTGAATTCATTTTGAAGGTATTATATAAAGACATTGTGACATTTTATGTTACTTGGTGGGCATATAGATACATAATTTTATAGAAAAAATTCCACTAATCTATTTATGGATAAAGGGAGGCATGACTTGAATAATCTTGTGGTTTTATTATTTAGTTATTTTTATTATTGTTTTTAGAGAATATTTATCTTTTGAATGTAATTGTGAAATTATTCAAAATCATTATGAATTTATTTGTAATTATAAATTTTTCCCATTTATAAACAAATAGAAATTTTTGTACTTATTAATAAACTTTATAATCATCTCTTATAAATTATTGTCTATGTTCATTCACTATATATTACATCTAATTCACCCAAATTAATAAATTAATCAAGGTCACACAAAATATTCATATTACTTACCCTTACAATTTTTTTCGGTATAACTTTGTTAAGTCTTGAATTGTAATCATTCACATATCCTCATACCATAACCTAAAGGTTATATAGTCCTTAATTTAATTTTAATATTCACTTTCTAGTGCGTTGATGTCTTGTATTATTAATTAGTTTCTATATTTTATCAGGTTCGAGTGCTTTCTATGTTGACATCGGCTATACCATTTGATAAAATAACGTGTATTATATTCTCATAGATATTCATGTCCTTATCAACTTTCACCCTTTAGTATGTCTATTTATAGTACCACACATGGAATTTTCCTATTACTTCAGTCATAGGGTCATGGGGTTCCTCTCAAATTAAAATGTATTATTTCATAGTCAATGAATATACTGATGTATCGGCATTGTATTTATTTTATGTCCACATGTTTCCCATACCTAATGAATAAATATGATGTAATTATTCTATATGCCTAATTCTGCTCGCTTCATTATTTTGATAAAAATCATATTAATTTTGCTTAATAATCCATTCTTCATCTTAATATTACCCTCCTCTTGTTGCAGGAGCATATGCGGTCTTGAAAAATTTTGCATCGCTAAAACAGATTGTGTATTCATCTTTCCATTGTTTGCCTTGTTTCATCTCAATTTTGATGTGTTTGCGTATTTAGAGGAAGTTCATTTCCATGCCAATGATCTTTTTTCTTGACACGTTATTTGGTGACATCACAATTGTACTTCAAAATTCATGTCGATGTGATCAGTTGCCTTATGCCTTGACTGCAAGACTTCATCTTTGTGTTGACATAGTCTGGTCTTGGACGAACAGACAACTCATTGCGTTAGAAATCGGTCTCTATTACCCCAATTTAGTCTTGTGGAGTTCTATTGATATACAAAACATGAAACTAGACTTTATATTCTGATTTGGCCTTTCATTGACTTCGTAGCACTTAACTTTGCTAATCAAAATTCATATAGTTATTTGGTCTTCTTGTGAATTGGGTCGAAGTTCCTTCTCTATTCGAGTTATTATTGCTGACTAGAACTACAATGTTTTTCTTTCATTGGCTCTTTATTATTGTGGTTCAAGAATCCCAATTGGGTCTTGAACAGTCTTGGGGCTCTTCAGTTATAAAAGGTAGTTAGAAGCCTGCAGACGTATTCATTTCATTCATGTCTTTAAACAATGATATTCAGAAATAAAAGTCCGACTACATCTTTAACTTTCACTCCATACTACCTCGAGATTGAATCTCGAAAGGTTCTGGAGCTAGACAAGATTTATTAGCAGTGTTTACTGGAGTCAAAGACCGAGATAGTTTTTGAACAGGGAAAGGTTTCAAGGTAATTTTTTGCGGGTCCTATTACCAAACTAAGTCTTGAAGCTCGTCATGCAGTTTCCACACTTCTTATCGCCATTACAAAGCCTAACGGGCCTGTCCATGTTTTAGAATAGTATTAGCACCCATGAAGAAATCCGACAGGGTCTTGGTGAATGTATAAAACACACATAAAACCCGACTATGTCTTACAAATGCATGAAAAATTGTATATAAACCGACTGGGTCATGAAAGGCAAAAGGCGTTCATTTGCTTGTATTTTAGCTCTGAAAATCCTGATTACAATGCCTGTAGTTATAAAATGGGTTTTTGACTTTCGTTTGCTCCGTTTGGATTTTGAAATGTCTCGGTGGAAGTTGAATCATCTGTGGGAGATGAAGAGACGTTTGGAAAAGATCTTCGGCCACCCACACTTGGATTTACAAGAAATATAGCTCGGAGTTAGTTGGCTCGTCTGGAAATGACCAGAATTGTCTCATTCTATATTTTTGCATGGTCTTAGCAATGTGGGACTGCCAATTTAAAGGTAAAGTTCTGTATAGGACTGTAGATGTGGTGTATTTTTTTCCTCCATTCCTTCTAATTTTTTATTAAACCCGATTGTGGCATAAATCGAATTAGAACTCCACTCTGATTATGTCTGAAAATTTAAATCTACGAAGACTGTTTGTCAATCGTTTGACGAAATCCATTTGTTCAATTTAGATGTGTAAACCTTACAACATGGGAATTAGCATAAAATTTTAATTAGACTCCCCTCCTTGTGCTTGTACCAATTGGTATCGAAACAAGGTAGTGTCCTTGCGGTTATGGTTATGAAAACTCCTCAATGTGTCTGTAGTCTATGGGAGAGAAGTCTATGTAGAGATTGCAAGTTGTTGAGAAGATTACATAGGTGGTTGCGGTTATGTAAAGTTTTGAAAGATTGAGGGAGTTTGTGAGAAGTTCAATTTTGAGTCCATTGCAGGTTATGAAAGAGGATCTTATTGATTCATGGTAAGAGATGGCACACAAGAGAAAGGCATGTGAGATGTGTTGGTTGATAAAATTGCTAAAAATATGGATATTTCTACACAAAGTGATTATGGTGCAGCTATGTGTGATAATGATGAGGAAGTGTTTATGGTGGGTTTGTTGTCCGTCCAGTCATGTAGATGATTTGGATAGAGTCCAAGCAAGTAGAGGAAAAGAATCTAATAGATGAAATAGACTAATTGAGGTTGTGGTGGAGAAAATAGGTAAATCTTTGAATGATATTTCTTTATTTTGTGGACAATAAAATTTAGAACAACTCATGACTTGGATAGTTCAGTTATAGATGTGTTTTGATCCAGAGAATATTTTTGACCCACAAGGGTGAAGGTTGCATGCAAACAATTGAGTGGAGTTGTCGTAATGGTTTGTAAAGGTCTCTAAGAGATAATACAATGTAAAGGTAAGCAGAAGGTGTGTGAGTGGGAACGTATGATTTACAAGATGTTGGGTCGATTTGTATAGCCAAAATTAAAACTGGGATGGTTGAAGAAGCTTCATATGAAGAGGCTTGAGAGATTTAGTTAGAAGCATATTGCTAATAGAGGAAATGTGGATGGGTATCTCTCATGTGTACAATAAAATAATACTTCAAGAAGTAACATGGATGTACATATGTGCAAAAAAGTGTACGTTGTCTTAAAAGGAAACAAGTAGAGGATCTTATATGTAGAGCCTAATGTTAATTTTTTTAAAAATAATGTTTTCCAGAGCTATGAGTAGCCTATGAGTGAAGACATCTTCATGAAGGATGATGTGGAGGTGGTGTATTATTCATGGAAGTTGGAGACCCATTGTGTGATGTTGGGCAAGTAATTGTGAATATCCATGAATGTATAAATTCTGATTTTTCCTTAGTTCATTATGGCAATGAGCTTGCATTTTATTTTGGATGGTAGTAGGGTTGAGGAAAACCAAGTCATGATACATGTTTCCATGAGTGAAATGATTGATGAGAAAGAAGATTTCAGCCATGTAGAGTTGTAGGTAGATGAAGATTTCAACCATGTTTGAGAGTTGTAGGTGACTGAAGAGAGTAACCAAGTAGAGTTATAGGTCTCCATGGTGGAAACATCAGAGGAGGTTATTGTGCAACAAGGTACACACAAGGAGGAGATAGTAGTGAAGTTTCAACGATGGGAAGAATTTGAAAATGAAGGAATGGATTAGGTGAAAACAACAATGAGTGTTGTTGATAATGGGCCATGTGCAACCCATAGGGAGAGTGAAAATATAAGAAGCATGTAAGTGGTGAAGAGGAGTTGGACAACATGTTTTTATGGCATGATGGTGCAATGGATAAGTTGTTTAAGGGAACTCTTTTTTTCCCTAATGTGTTTATGAAATTTGAAGGTATAGCTATGAAAATATTAACACAAAAGAAGATTAAGTGTGGTGCATTCCAACATGCTCTTATGTATGAGAGGTGGAGTGAATAAGTTGACCAAGTGAATGATATGATAGTGGTAGATGGAGATCTAGTTGGTGATGGTATTCTAGCCATATATAGGAGTGTCTTCAAGTTAATTTAGAGACAAGAGAGGATGAAAGAGCATGGGAATAAGTTAGTTCATGAGGATATATAGGTGAAGTCTCATTTAAATCCCTATGTGGAAGGAAAGTTGTCCATAAAATATTTGAATGATGATGGAGAAGGCTTTGATAAGCCCAAACTTAACATGGACCAAGCTTATAACATAGATATAAATGAGAGTATAACTAAGTTTGATATCAACCATGGAATGTGTGGAGGAACATGATGTTTTAGGAATGGAGAGTGAGTTTATTGAGTTTACCATGTTCAAGGAGGAGTTGTTAATTTATATGGAAGAGTATAACTAATTTTAGAGAGATTATTTTCTATAACAATGCATAAAATGAATAATGAGAAGGTAAGAACTTTCCTTGGAGTGATTCTTTATGATATGGTATATAGTTCAGATGCCCAAGTATATTTTCATCCAGTTGTGATGCTATTGAGAGTGATATATGAAATTGAATACATGATAGAGTGGCTAAAAATTATGTTTTATGATGTTGTGAATGATCTAATGGCTGGTTGGACAAGGTGTGATCAAACACAAGTGGGCATAATCAAGCATCTTAGTGGTGGTGGATAGATGAGAGTGGGTTTCAACCCATATATGATTTGACTGAGAGTTGGTCATGCCTTTGGCAAATGAGGACAACCTATGAGGGGTCAAATCCCATAAAGGAGAAAGAGTATGGTGTGTGTTCAAATCCCACAATGAGTAAGAGAAAGAGAATTAACATAAAGATAAGATAAGATAAAAAAGCATGTAGGAATTAGAAATGGCACGGGAAAAAGAAAAACATTTATTTGATTTACTTGTTATGTTGGAAGGGGATGCCATGATAAGTTTACATCATCAAAAAAATAGTAGTTTTCTTACTTATCCCATCAATGTGAGCTAAATCTCACATTTTTAACCATTGGGTCTTTGATGCAGGAGCATCTGGGGTCTTGAGCAATATTGTATAACCAAAAACATAATGTTGATTTGTCTTTCCATTTTTTTCTTTGCTTTATCTTAGTTTTGGTGTGATTTTGTGTTTTATTGGTTTCTATGCCAATGATACTTATTCTTGGAACATTATTTGGTGACATCACACTTCTAATTAAACACTCATATCGAGGTGATCATTTGCTTTATGCTTTGAATGGAAGACATCATCTTTGTGTTGAATAAAATTAGCTCTTGGACAAATATATGACTCATTGCTCTAGAAATTGGGATTTATTACCTCTATTTATCCTTGTGGAGTTCTATTGATATACAACACTTGAAACCAACATTTATATTTTTATTTAGTCCTTCATTGACTTTGTATCACTTAACTATGTTAATGAGTCTTCATATAATGATTTTTTCTTATTTTGAATTGGGTCAAAGTTCGTTTGCTATTTGGGTTCTTATTTTTAATTAGAACTAAAATTATTTTTATTTTGTTAGCACTTTATTATTCGGGTTCAAGAATACTAATTGGGTCTTGAACATTCATGGGGATATTAAGTTATAATCGGTAATTAGAAGCCTATATATGTATTCATTTCATTCAATTATTTACACAATGATATATGGAAATGAAATTCTAACTACATCTTTAACCTACACTCAATATTGCCTAGGGTTTGAATCCTGAAAGGGGATGGAGTGAACAAACCTTTATTAGCATTGTCTGTAGGATTCAAAGACTGAGACATTATTTGAATAGGGCAAGTTTTGAAGGGAGTTTTGTATGGTTCATATTATTGGCCTATATTTTGAAGGTCATCATATATTTTCCACACTTATTATCACTATTACAAAGCCTGACTAGGCATGCCCATGTTTTAACATATTTTATCACCAATGAAGAGACCCAACAGGGTCTTCATAAATGTATAAAACACATAAAAAACCAAACTATGTCTTAACAATGCATTAAGAACACAACATAATCTGACTAGGAAGTGAAAGGTAGAAAGTGTTGATTTGTTTTTATTTTCACACTCAAAATCCCAATTACAATATATGTAGTTAAAAAATGGGGTTTTGTCTTTCATTTTCCCAATTTAGATTTAGAAACACTTAGGTGGAAGTTGAAGAGTCTGTGAGAGATGAGGTGATGTTTGGAAAAGATCTTGGGCCACATACACATGTCTTTAAAAGTAATCTAGCTAAGATTTAGTTGGATCAGCTAGAAATGACCAAAATTTTCCTATCCTATATTTTTGTGTGGTCTAAGTAATGTGTGACTACCAACTGGTAGGCATAAGTGTTGAATAGGAATATATACATGTTTTATAATTTATTTCATTCCTTATATTGTTGAATAATCTCAATTGTGGCATGAATTAGATTTGAATTCCATTATGATTATGTATGAAATTTTAAATTTATTAATAGTGTGCATCATTTGTTTAACGAAATGCATGGGTGTCAATTTGGATGTGTAAACCCTACAACATGGGAATTAGAAGTAGAATCTAATTAGTCTCCTCCTCTTCATTCTTGGACCACCTATAGTCATTAACCTAATATTTTTATATCATCCATATAACACACTAACCTCACCATCCCTTTATCCTAATTAATTATTTTATTATCATCCATATTATCACTAATTTCCTCTTATTTATTATTTCCTAATTTTAACATCCTCAACATGTACCCTCACCTACCCCTAGTATTTTATCTTACAAATAAACTTACTAATCCTCATATAATAACCATTCATTAACATATTTCTCTTCTAGAAACCTCTAATCCACCTAGATCCATCCACCCTCATTTTTAGAAATATTAAATTCCTAAATCTCACCTACCTCTATTAGGTTAATCCTCATTAACCATCTTTAATAGACTCTATATATTTATAATCACCTAGAAACTCTCACTAATTCCTCTACAAAATTTTATAGGAATATTTAACTCCTAGAAAATTCCTACACCATTGATTTGATTCTGCCATGG
The DNA here is from genome assembly GCA_037957365.1 of Torreya grandis. NCBI lineage: Eukaryota > Viridiplantae > Streptophyta > Pinopsida > Cupressales > Taxaceae > Torreya > Torreya grandis. Next base: position 725,531 of record JARHVA010007150.1, read on the forward strand.
ATCAAATCCAACCCTCAATTTTGTCCACCACCCTCTATATAAGCATGTATAACCCATGTACGAAGGAGAATGAATTGATGAATAATATAAGCACTTTCATGATGTCAACTTGTCCCCATTATCAAGTCTTTAACTTCTAATTACAATCCAAAATTATCAAATTGCAAACATTTTATCATCTTGGGGCAAATCTACTTACTTGGAGATAAATTATTTACTACATTCAAGTATTATTTTTCTTATTTCAATAATTATATTGCATTCAATTTTCTATCCTTGCCCAATATTGAGTTTTAGTTGTGTTTTTTAATTGCTTTTTATTTACATTTAAATTTTTGATTCCAAATTTCATCTATTACATAATGGTAACCATAGTGGGAGCCCTCATTTAACTTATCCCTCTAGAGATTCTCATGTAAGTGATTGACCTCACAGATTAGGATTGAGGTATAATTTCAGGTTCAAGTTTCCAAATTTCTCTAATTTATACTTCTTGGTGCAAAACACATCACCACTCTATGGAAACACAACATTGTTCTTTGAGAATATGACCTTGTACCTGACTACCATGGCATCATGTTTAAACACTAACCATTACTGCTATGACTTATTTGACTACAACTTTTTCCCTTAAAAATCTATTTCTAATTACCCATGATTTATTATTTTTAACGTGTAATTTTTCTAACTATAATCATGACTTTAAACTATTCATGAGTTTTTTTTATGTCCATAGAAACAAAATCACATTTACAGGTCCATGGAATCATTCAAGATCATTTCGACATGGATAAAGCTAGGTGAAACATTGTATCTATCTATGTTTCTTTTGTATAGACTAACTAACAATTGCCTAGCCATGACATTTCATTTAAAATCCATGATATTATACTAATCAAACATGATATTGTCCCTCTATCACTTTGTCAATGATTATCCAAATCTTGATCAATTGATTGAATTTTTTGGAAACATAAGGTTTATTTTTGTCTCTTATTATGTGTTATCTAATAATAAAATATATATAAGTGGTATATTTATCCTACTTCTTCATTTTTGAATTTTCACTGTTTAAATTAAAAATTATATATTTTTGACAAATATCATGTTAATCAGTAAATTACACTTATCAATTTACTCAGAAAGTTTTAAACATTAAAAATATATTATTTTAAAGAATTTTGTTAACATTTATTTTCTTAATTTTGTATTTATTCTAATATTTATTAAACTCACATCTACACAACCCTAAAATTACAATTGAAAGATACAACATTGTTACCCATAACCATAAAATCATTCTTCTATGTTGTGTCTTTGCAGGTTCAATATCTTGGATAAATAACCATGGCATTACTTCCCATAAAATAAACATTGACCATAATTAATGTGATTTTTATATGTAACATTCCATTTTTTAAAATATAATATTACTATAAACGTGATTTTGTTTAAACTAGCCATGGCATTGTTTCTCAAGTCCAAGACTTCATAATTAGTTTTTTTTTCTAATTGTGTATCTATAGATAACTTATGTTGTTGTAGTTACAAAATTAATCTATGTAAACATGACATCATCTTTTAGATATGTGTATTTATTCTACTTGATAAACTAACCTTAGGTGTAAGACTTATTTTTCAAGTTACCCCTAAAGTGTCCAAATTCAAACTAATAACATTATGTTTACAGGATGCATGCCAATGAGATTAGACTCTTGAAACCTTTGTATATATTTTTTTAATAACATTTTTATTTTAGGATTATTTATATTACTTCTTTGTGTGCTTAAATTATTATACATTTTTCATACCTATTTATTACCCTAGACTATGGTGATGTATGCTCCCCCCTTACACCCATAGGTAACTTTATGGGGATAACAACCCATCAATAAACCTCTAAATTTTTATTTTCTAGGGGTAAATGTGAAGTGGAATTCATCCCCATGCACTTATCAATGTCTTAGGTGGATTGTGACATGGATTCCATCACCATGGACAAAACAAAACTCTATTTTCTAGGAAAGTATAAATATTAGGGACAAATATTGCTAAGCTATTCAAAACTCCCCATACAATATTCCATGAGGTGAGGAGGTGAAACTATTATACTCAGGTGTTAGATGACGCCTTACACATATTTGGGTCTCATTTAGCATAAGGTGTTTAGGGGACCCCTTTAGAGAGTTATTAAAACCTAGCTTAAGACCCCTCAAGCACAACATGCATCCATGGTAGGGAAAATAACATTCTTATAGATTACTCACTAGGTACAGATGGTGAGAGAGGGCAAAACCAATCTAGGTATCTCTCATTATGATTCATTTGGTAGGATGGGTGTTGAGTTTCACTCCCATATCAATCGATGAAATTAGGTTTTTATCTTACTTTCTACTATCTATGTGTCATTAAGGCCCATATATTTTAAATATCTTAAACCTAAACATAAAATGAAATCAGCTTAACCCTTACCCTACGGTTCATGAACATACTTTTCCAAAACCATTGCTAGAGTACTATACTAATATAAATTTTCACCTGAGTGTAATTAATGTCACTTGAGACCACCCTATCCTTAACTTATCTCTATAACTATCTTAGTGCCTCTTTCAATCCTTATGCAGCTTTATAGGTTTAATCCATACCCAAATTTACTGAAAGTAGTCCCAAACCATCTCCTAGACAACCAGGCCCCTAGTGTACCAGAATCTACCACTTAGACACTAGCACAACTCTTTGGACACTAATGCGTTATGTTGTTGACCAAGGGACTTTGTTCTTGTCCCTTACCTCTTTTCTCCTCAAATAGATATATTTATATTTTTGAAGACACCTTAGGGTTGACCTAGACCTATTCCACATCCCAATAAGAAGTATATTAGTATATATACACCACTTTTATCCCTTTACCCACTACATGGAAATTAGATGCAAATACACACAAATAAGCTAAAAGACATGTTATGAAAATCAAGTTCATTTTAATCCATATTCTGACCTACTTATGTATACAACCATATACAATAATCCTAAGCTTTGATTATTCATATTTATAGTCTCAAGTCACAATTAGATCACTCAATATGTCCCTCATACTAGCATTCACTTCCACTTGCACCAGCAATTATATTAAGAGAAATACATTGGGCTTGATCCCATCTCAAGGTATTGGTATGTATGTAACTCTCCACATAGTAGGTTGTTAAGGTCATGTTTATCCTATCAAGCTAGAATCATGTTTTTTCTACTTATGCTCTTCAAATACCCTAACAACATGGAGCTCTGAGATTTTGCTTACAAATTAGTAAAATACAGTGATCTATAACTCAAGCACATAGGCATAGGCATCTCAAAGTTAGGAGAATGCCCACTGATAATCTCATAGTCTCTACCTAAAAGGGACACTATCACACTCTAGAGGACACTAACACATTGCACTACTATCTAAGAGGAGTTTTGACTAAATATTCTAATTGATGACACTTTAAACATCTATTGTACCAATGATTAGCCTTTTCTTTATACATCTCAGTCATCTTCTAACTAAATACATCTTTATATAGTTCATTGTTATTTTTATAATAATCAAATTGGGTCAGTTATTATACAAGTTAGAGGTTATATATATTGCATATTTATTCCTTGATTTATTATTTAAGACCTTTAAAAACCTAGGGTTTTAAACTCCATAATTCCCTTAAAATTTTAATCATTTGGTGAATCTTGTAGACATCCAATTCCTAACATCATTTGTGTTGAAACTGTCAATCTTACTCGAAATGCACTCAAATGCACAATTTGGGCCAAAATCACTAAAAACACGCTAAATGGTTTGAGCTTGTTTTATACAAGTCTTGATTTAGGATAATTTATATGTAAATATGGAAATTATTTTTATGTGATTATTAAATTTGATCAAATCATTTTAAGTCAAAATGATGGAAATGCATTTTAGTACTATAGATATTATTCTAATTAGGAAGCACATGACACATGCATGTGTTATTTTGTGTTAACAACATCATAAATGGGATAAAAATCTATACGTAACTAACATCACCTTCTAATTCCTCCCCAGTCAAATTAGGACCTAGTAATATGACTTTCTTACCAATTTGATTAACGAAGTGCACTAATTTCCAAAGAATTTCACTAAATTTGATTAATCTTAATTAGGAAAATTAAAGAAAATTATGAGCTTAAGTAAGAATTCCATGGAAGTAATTGAATATTTATTTATTTTAAATTGATTCATATTAGCTACATCATCAAGTGAGGTCATTTTTGGGGTGGCATCTATAAGCCATAAATGCAATAAATATCAGGATTATGGGTTCCCATACCTCTTTAATGCCCCTTCCTCCTAAATCATTATGACGATATTTATAGATTTTATTTACATAATTAGATTAATTTATTGCCACACATCTTGATCTTTAGATGGATGGTCATGGTTGATCCTGATCAATTCAAAAAATATATAAATAAGAGAGCTAAGACTCACATTTTAAAGCTTAATTTATGTAAACATATAATGCAAGATTCTCTCCACAACCTTTCTTTGAATTGTTTATCATGCTTTATTTACAATAGGATAGATTCATTAATAGGCATATTGGTGATTTTATATCATGAGCCTAGATTATACTTGGTATTCTTGAGATGGTGAAGGAGCTTGATTTGCACCATTGTTAAAGACTTTAGCATCAAATCAAGGGGAAAAACATGCTTGGAGCCATTTACAGATGATGGGATCCTATTGGGAAGGTAATTTATGTTTAATTTATTTCAATAAGTTCTTAATTGTCATTTTCACACCCTGTTGAATAGGTTGGCCTAGATTGTTAGTTCTTTATGCATTTTTCTTGGTTTATTAACTAATTCTTGATCTAACCATCTTTGTAATCCATCTCTACATTTTTGTATGCCTGTTGGAATCATGCATCCCTCTCAAAAAATTAAGACATTTTGGTAATCTTAGATACCATAAAATCCATTAAAAATCCTTTAAAATTAATTTTTAGATTGATTTTTCCATGTTTTTAATGTTTTTTTTTATACATGGGTCATATAGTGACTGATGTTGGTTTTGTGTAACCGGCATTGGTCAAGGCTAATTGACATCAATTAGGTTGCAGGGAAAAATGTGTTTAAAAAATTTGCATTTTTGAGCTTTATTCAAGTTTATAGTTATCAAATTTGGATTTTTTTAAGTCTCTGCTCTGAACATTTACTTGATCCATAAAATTTTTTTGGAGGTTTTATCCTAACATTATGTTTAAAACATATTTTTTCCAACTCTTTTTTACCTAAGGGTTCATAAGTGATCGTTATCATTCATTTTTTATTGGCAACAGTTCTTTTATGACTGGTATCAATCTTAAAGCAACTGATATCAATCATTATTGACCAACGTCAGTCTCTATGTGTAAAAAATAGAGAACCTGAGGGTAATAAATCAAAACTTGCTTGTTTAAACATCAATTGTGCTTCAAATCTAAAGGAAACTCTCTAATTTTTCCTTCAAGACCCATGAGGAAAATTGGTTAATTGATCATAATTTATGTTTATAACCTTCCCTTTGGTGTTTAAAAGGAACCTAGATGAGCATGTTTAAATCTTGAACATTCCCTTTAGTGTTTAAAAATAACTTAGATGGTTTATTTGAATGTTTTGTGAGCTTTTTTCAAATTTTTTTCAAAATAAATCCAAGGTGTCAATAACTTCACTTAACATTTTAATTTGGTGTTATAAAACTCAACATTCCCTTAAATTTCAAATTTATTAAAGTGTTGTTTTATGCAAATCATTTATTAATTTTTAAATTGTTTCAGAAAAAATAATTATGCATGTATGTTCCCTCCATCCCCTATAGGGAACTTGGGTGACCAAAAGTGCCTTTTCCTTACAATTATGCCTTTGTCCAAAGCATGAAAAAGAAGTTATCTAGGCTTTCCCAAAAACTCATATGGTTTGGGTGACCTAAAAAAACCCTAAAGCATTTTCACATAGATCAATGTATTTCATGCAATTGGCTTGAGGAGGGAAGATTATTTCCTCTTCACAAGTTGTTTAGGGAAGCTTTGACTCGATGCTTCATCTCCCAGAATTGACCCTAACCCCTCTCCATAGAGGGTATATAAATTTGTATCACCCTACTGGGATGGTGGTTTAAGTGGCTTAACCATCTATGTTAGTGGCAAGCTAGCCCATAACATATGAATAATTAGGAAATTACACTATATTGAGCAATTAACAGATGTAGTGGTTTTGAAAAGAACAAGACCTTTTCACAACAAGCCAATTGATGTGGATATAATTGACATATTGCATCCTTTATGTTAGCCATATTTAGTACCATCTATACATTCATAAATTATAAGTTTTATATAACCCCACTTGTCATGGAGTATTATTGATGCAGGGTATGCCCAAAGGTCCATGTCACCGTATTATCTCTTGTGACAAGGGGGTGTAAAATACCCTACCAATTAATGCACTTTTATTTTGGATGAAAAATTGAATTCCTCCCAAGTGCACTTATAAATATGGATTTAAATAATACAAATCAACCTTGTCATTTTAGGGCTTAGGATGATTATACTTAGTTTTAATTTTAGTCTTCTTAGTCTTTTCTTATTTGGTCTTGATTTGAATCATAACTTATTTATAAACAAACATCATAACCAAATACATTGTCCACCATTTCTTGAACAAGGAGGCATTACACAAGTCAAATCCAAATAAATCTTTTCCTTGTTCAATTTTTCATCTCAAACATTTGCGTTTGTATTGTCTAATTAACATATTTATTCTACCCATTTGACTCTAAACCACTTTATAAAATATTTAAGTCCCTCATTGATAATTCAAATTCATAATTATACCTTTCTAAACTCTAGGTTAATGTGTTAAACTTGGATTAATTTCCTATTTGTACTTGACTTGAGTTAACTTGGGTTCAATTTCTTATTTGGATTGAAGGTATTTTATAGACTCATCATTATTTGATCATTATTAAATGTAGGTTATCTTGTGTATCCTCACACTCTAAGTTCTATAACACATTTTATTCTACCTTCTTATTACCATGTGGAGGAATTGTGCTACCCATTTGGTTCTAGTTTTATACTTTGGAATTATCGCATGTTTTTAAATCTTGAGTTTTTTAGTTCGCATTATCACATTCTTAATCTAAAGGAATTTATTCTAGTTTCCTAGTAGTAACTCATTGAAGTTGAACTAGATTTTACTGTATTTATGTACCTCAAAAATCTACATTTTATTGTACTATTTATACTCTAGATTTTTGATTTATCATACCCTCTTCCAATTTATATGATTTCAATCATACCCAAGGTTGAGTAATTTTGTGAACACGTTATTCTAATTATGTGTGGTAATACACCACCGTCCTTTTTATTATAGTCTTTTTGGTACCTTTTCATTTGTTTTAGGAAGATCAAAACACACACCTTATTTAAACATTTGTAAAACATTATGCAAATCTTGACAAATGTTGAGAACAAACATTATTAGACATGACTCAAAATTACACTCGTAGAGGCGTCTCTTATGGCCCTAGATATAAATAAGATCACTTTTATGATGGTTAAGACAATTATACATCCTTTGAAGACATTCCCACAACTGTAGGGTCTGAGGAATTTTTTTTGGAATACTGATCCAAAGAGGACAAGGATGAAGCCCTTCTAAGGTTGATAAAATCTAGTGCTAGACTACTATTGGATTTTATTATGGAATAATTTCATACTTTGGTTAGAGAAGGAGAATAACAGTGAGAACAAACCTTCGTGAACATTGCACAAATATACCTTCTTCTAGCAATTGAAAAGAAATACTTATAGATTTGAAACCAAATGATCAAGATCTTGTTAATAAGACTAAGAAAATAAGTCAATGATATGCAAACCAAATTATTGTGGACTTGATAAACTCTTTAGTTGTTACATCAATCCATAATGATGCTTCCAAGGAATAGGGAAATTTGGTTGAACTAATGCAAAATTTAGTTGAGAACACAATAATTATAGATCAAGATGTCTCAATAAAATAACCTAAACCCAAAGAGGTTTAGAAACATGATTTTCTAGAAATGGAGTACACATTTTTAAATCATCAAGAACCTCTTTTTACTTTGCAAAACCAAAGACCAAAACATTCAGTATGCATTCAAGAAATGATACAAAATAATTTGGCTAGTTCGTCTCAACCAAAATGTACATTGGAAGATAGACCACTAACATTCCAAAATCAATAGAACATATCTAATCTAAGGTAACAGATTATTAGGAATCAATATCTTACTTAACTCAAGGAGTTAACCAAAACCAAGTCACATATCATAGGGTGTATATCCCTAACAAATCCATGCAATAACAGGGGAATATACCACCCCAATAGTAATATCATGGGAACATACCACTCCAATAGAATTTCATTCCACCCACAAATCCACCAAACATGAAAAAAAAAAGCTCTATGAAAGAGATTGTGTCATGGTTGGAGACTGGAACAAAATTAAGAAGTATAAATTTGATTAGATATGTCCATATCTGTTTGATTTGTCTATTCTATAAGTCCCATTTTCATCTCATTTGGAGGCACCTAAATTTGAAAAATACAAAGGAAAGGGTGACCCTCATGAACACATTCAGGCATTTTTTGTGATATGTCAAGAGGTTTATTATAGTAGCATTTATTTGATTTATTTGTTTCCATGAAGTTTTGTGGGATAATATCAAGATTGGATACTTAAGTTACACAAAGGATTAGTTGTTGATTGGAATGACTTATCTAAATAGTTCATCAACCATTTCTTAGACAACATTGAACATGAATTAACCACTGTTGACTTGTGCAAATCCAAACAACATGATGAAGAAAGCTTCACTACATATCTACATAGGTGGAGAGCATTAGCTAGTTTTTTTCAACATAATATGCCAGACAAATACTTGGCAAACATTTTTTCATAGAACCGATATCCTAAGGTTGTGCATAATATATAGCTTGCTTTTGTTAATTCATTTGAATAAATTATAGACAAAGGGGTGCAGATTAAGAAGTCACTTATTTTCAATGGCCTTGTTAAGATTTTTTTACAATGTTAAACATCAAATCAAACCCAATTTCTAGTTTAAATAGTTATCTAAGAGAAACCTAAGGGTTTCAACAAGAACAAAAATGTCATAGGGAACAATATGATTGAAACAAGACATGTACAACTAGTGTAGACCCCACCAGCCCCAAATGTATAATTAGATCCTCTTAGTCCACCACCTAATTTCCAAAGATAACCTCAGTGGAGGAAATTTCAAAATTAATTTAGAGTCATCTGTAAATTGGGATAACTTATTGAGACAGTATTCCAAAATCTCATAGTAGCTAACCTGATTGTATGGTTCATACCATGGCCATTTCTTTAAGATCAAATAAAGCCAAATTGGTACAAGGAAAATGAATGTTGTAACTTACATCATGTTTTTGGTCATGGTGCTTACCATTGAATCCAATTATAACACCTATTGAAATTGAGAGTGTTGAATTTGAGATCAATCTTGCCCCATAAGGCACTAATTAAGATATGGGTATCTATCAAGATCCATTTCCTTAACATAATCAATAATCACCAAGGAACAATCCAAACTAGGGATAGAATCAGTGGCAAAATCAAAATAAGAATTAGGATCAAAATCATAATCAGCATGATCATAATTAGGATCATAATACCCATGCTAATAACTTGGTTTACAACAACATGTCTTACGACTATAACTATACTATGGGATACATTTTAGCAACCCATATTGCCACTATTAGTGTCAAATCCCATAAACTGTCTCATGCTCCTCATAATACATGACCAATTACTATAGGGTCAACACCCTCTCCCTCTAGTACCACCATGTCAATTTCACATAATTCTATTATGACTCTATTTACATGGGTTATTATTTATGTAAAACACTTGTCTTCTAATTATAATGGCTCCTCATCAATTTCAAATTACTTAAATGCAACTAGATGCCCATGAGTCACCCTCAAAGTCCCTTTGCCTTCATCTTCTAATTATAATGGTTCTTTGTCACCTGCAGTCATAATTAGACACTCATGAGTTATTATCTAGGGTCCTTGTCCCTCTTCTTCCACATAACCCAACATGAACATTATGCCTTTTGAACCAAAGCTGAATATTGTGATAGTCAAGGCCAAGTCATCTTGTCTTAATGTTGAAAAGCCTTATAGTCTATTGGATCAACTGAGCAAAACCCCTACGTAGATTTATATTTTAGATATCTTGCATATGTATAAATTCCATAGAACTATTTTAAATAGCATTTCATAATAATCAACTATTTCCAAAGGTATTAATCTTGAACAGTTGTAGACATAGTTGGACATTTTTCTTTATTTTGATAGCTTATGTTTAATCAAAAAGACATGTCCACCCTAGGTCCAAGCCATAATAACCCATTATATATCGAGGTAATCATCAAAAATGATAAGATCAAGTGGGTTATTATACACAATGGTATGTGTCTAAACATAGTATCACTTAAACTGGTATACATATTGGGCTATACTACAAAGGACATCTAACGAAAGATGATCACCATAAAGTCTTACGATAATGCCAAGAGAGTCTTTTGGTACCATTCATTTATTGATCATTGTTAGGTCTATTTTCCATAACACTTTATTACATATTATGGACATTGAGTTGTCTTATAATATACTTCTTAGTCATCCTTAGATCCATGAAGTACAGGTCATTCCATCCACACTACACCAGTGCCTTAAGTTCCCCATGATGGGACTGAGGATATTTTTCCTTCCGATCAATAACATTATCAGTATTTCAAGCATCCTGTGGTTGAGTATTGTAATTATAACTATTATCTAAGTTTTGAATTCATTGCAAAGAAGAACAATGAGATAGTTTATAATCCACATCCATCCAATTATATCAACCCTAGCGACCTTGCATCCACTTTAACTGATCCATTTTCTACAACTCTTACAAAAGAGGTTGTTATTGAAGACATGGGCATTTTCACTTATCATCTTAAGGATGCCTTATATATTGCTAAGTTTTTTAAGTCCATTAAAACATTTGGTAAACCCAAAGATTCCAAAATCCAAAATAGACCCAATTTGATCTGGAAATTGAAGAAAGAATAATGGAAATCACCTATGGTATTTTTACCTTCTACTTTTCCAAAACAAGATCAAGAAGCTTTTGTAAAAAGAGACTAGTTACATTATGATGGCATCACTGATTGATTTTAGATTCTAAAATATCCTATCCCTAAACGAATCATAGACAATATTAATTATACATGAAAAAGCCTTGGTCCATGATCCCAAATAATTATGGAACCTTTATCAGCCAGAGTACCTAATGCGAATCATGGTCTCATATTTATATTTCTTGGGGTGACCTCATGAATTTTGATAGTGATTCTTCTAAATTTTCTATTGATGATACTCTTGAAAGTAATATAATGTCCCATTATGTCCTTTATGATGAGCTTGCTAACTCAGATTTATTTGATCAAAATGCCATTACATCCTTAATACCAATTATTTCTATTAAAACTTCCCTTACTGAATTAGAATCTCATTTTTCCCTATGCCTTTGTTATCTTGAACTCATTGATTGGGACCCAAAAAAATTTCTCATATGCCTTGATGAGTTTCAAAATGAAGAATCAATTTCAGAATACATGGGCCTTAGAGATAGATTACCCATTGGTGATCATAAACAAGGCTTTAATTTTTCATTGGATCCTTTTGCCTGTTTTGGAGAGCAGGCAAACCTTTTTGGTCATAAAAAAGATAAAACATGGAGATGTTTGGGTGAAAACCTCTTTAAGATGCTCATTGATCAAGAAAAAATTATAGATAAAGACAAGCCCTTGAGTGAAAATTTGTTTTAGACACTCTTGGATGGGAAACCTTGCTCATCCCCTCAAGACATAGAAGTTCCATCAAGTCCTAGTTATATATTTAGTATAAGCATCTCTTTAGAAAAATAACAAATGTTTGAGCATATTGCTCTTCATTTTATTTTTTTTGAGGTTTTGCTACTTGGCCATTAACTAAGGTGGATGATTAAAATTTGTTTTTTATCTAGAGCTCTAGGAGGAACAACAAGAAACTATAACATAAGAAGATGATCATGATCACACCTTACCTACTATTCCTGAAGATGGATCCACACTTCTTCTAGAGAACATAGTTAAAGTGAATTGGGAACATAGGATAATCTCAAAAATAATTATCTTGGATCTTCCCTTATTAAAGTAGAATGTGAAAAAATTATATCCATTTTGATGGATTTCATTGATATTTTTTCATGGGTATACTTAGACATGCTATGATTAGACCCACACTTGATAGTTCATCTACTTGTTATTCATCCATATATCAATCTAATTAAATAAAAATTTATAAATATACATCCATGCATCGCCCTCTTAGTAAATTTTGAATTGGAGAAATTATTAGGAGCAAGGTTCATTAGACCACTAGACAATTCAAAATGGATATCAAATATAGTTTCAATCAGTAATAAGTTACAGGGTATACATCTTTATACAAATTTCATAGATATCATCAAATCATGCCTAAAAGATTATTCTACTCTACCTAACATTGACATGATCATAGATTATACTAATAGGTATGAGATGTTATCCCTCATGGATGGATTTTTTGGATACAATCAAATCAAGATAGCCAAAGAAGATCAACACAAGACTACATTAACTACCCTATGGGGAACTTTATGCTACTAAGTCATGTCATTTGTCTTGAAGAAAATTGGATCCATATATCATTTTTCCATGATTTTCATCTTCCACGACATGATGCATGATATTGTTGAGGACTATGTTGATGACATACTAGTAAAATCAAAAATGTGTGTTAGATATCTTGACATTTTATGAAGAATCTTTGAGAGGCTTCATGAATATAAAGTATCTTTGAATCATAAGAAGTATGCCTTTGGCATCACTTTAGGTAAATTATTATGTTTCATTTTTATCATAAAGAGGGATCAAATTCAAACCTGCTAAGGTCAAGGCTATTATTGAAATGCCTCCACCTTTAAATCATAAATAGCTTTAATGTTTGTAAGGAAAGATCTAGTCTATCCATAGGTTCATTTCTCAATTGGTAGATAAGTGCCACCCATTTACTCATCTCTTGAATAAAGGGGTCATGTTTTAATGGAATTAAGGATGTCAGTTAGCATTTGAAAGTTTCAAAACATATTTCACCAACCCATCAGTTTTAAGACCACCAACACCTAGGAAACCACTACTTCTTTACATATCAGCAATTGAGCATGCATTGGGGGCACTTTTGGCCCAACATGATGGTCAAGGTAAAAGATATGTGGTCTATTATTTAAGACACACACTAGTGGCTTATAACCACAACTATACCTATTGAGAAGGCACATTTAGCTATGGTGTTTGCTTCCCAAAAGTTATGACATTATATGTTGAAGAATAAAATAATTGTCATCACTAAGGTGGATCCTCTCAAGTTTTTATTATCTAAAGAAGCTCTCATAAGACATATGGATAAATGGATAATGCTCCTTAGAAAATTTGACGTTGAGTATCAAAATTAGAAAGCTATCAAAGGGTATGTTATTTTTGATAAACTTATAGAAGCACCTATTATAAACAATAAACCACTTAGATTTGAATTTTTAGATGATTTTATCATGACATTGAAAGAAGTGAAGCATGAACCTAAACAATGGAAGCTATATTTTTATAGTTCATTCACTTCTTGTGGATCTAGAGCTGGCATATTATTGATTATAATGTAAGTGGATTTTATTGCCAAAGTGTTTCACATTAATTTTCATTGCACTAACAATATGGTCGTGTATGAGGCACTTATTGTAGGACTGCATCTTTCCATTCAGTGGGATATTAAGCATTTAATGGTCTATGGTGATTCTTGATTGATCATCAATCAAACCACTAATCAGTATCAAACAAGAGATGACAAGCTTGTTCCTTACAAGAAAATTATTGATAATCTCAAGGTTCATTTTAAATCTTTGCAGTTTAAATAAGTGCCAAGAATAAACAATAAATCTACTGATGTAGTGGCAATAATTGGGTTTATGATACAAATTGATTGTGGAGCTAAATAGTATCAATTTATAATTGAAAAATTATTCATCCTACACATATTATGCCAAATTTAGAAAGGGTATGCACCATTGTTGGTCCCAATCTCCCACCTGAACTGCCTTGGTGTCAAGACTATTACAATTACTTCTATGATCATGTTTTTCCACCTAACTTATCTAATAAACAACATGAACTACTTCTTCATCATCTATCTTATGATACCCTCCTTATAAACATGATTTATCACAAAATATATGATAGAATGCTACTTTGTTATTTATCTTTAGGAGAATCCAAGCTAGTACTAAAGGAAGTTCATGAAGGAATGTGTGGGGTCGACACGAACAGTGTAGTCTTAGCTAAAAATCTCCTTAGAATAGGGTATTACTAGCCCAAAATGGAGATAGATGCTTGAAATTATGTGAGTAACTATGTTCTTTTTTAGCAACATGGAAATTTGATACATGTACCTTCCCTACCACTACAGTTGATCACAAAATCATGGTCATTCTCTAATTAGGTGTTGATCTCATCAAGAAAATAAACCCAATATTTTAATATGGCCATAAACACATTTTAATTGCTACCCAATATTTCAACAAGTGGATTGAGGACATTCTTATCACTTATGTTACTAAGAAGTAGATAGCCAAATTCATTAATTACCATATCATCTATCGATATGGCATCCCATCTCACATTATATCCGATAATGGTGTATCCTTTATAAATAGATATGTCAAAGACATTTATGCAAAACTCAAAATTAAGCACAAAAAATCCACACCATATAACTCATAAGGCAATGGACAAGCCAATGCATCAAACAAAACCTTTATATCCATTTTAGATAAGATTATCAATGGCATTGGCCTTAATTGGCACTTATAAATATTTACTACCCTTTGGGCTTAACGAATGAGTCATCAAACAACAATAAGAGACAATCTATACTCTCTTATTTATGTCACATAAGATATTATCCTAATTGAGATTGAGTTGCAGTCATTGTGAGTATCTTTAGAGCATATTGAAAATGATGAAGAATATAATGTCTCAGGGTTTCAAGAACTAGAACTTCCTAATGGTAAGCATTTGGATGCCCTAGAAAACTTGCAAGCGTACCAAAATAGATTGCAGAGAAATCATAACAAGCATATTCTCCCTTAGGAGTTTGATATTGGAGATTTGGTCTTGAAAGAGAACCAGAAGAACACAAATGTTGAATGCAAGAAAAGAGGCAAGTTCTAACCTAATTGGTTGGGACCAGATGTTATCACGATAAACTATGGATCAATGGCATATCAACTAGCTACTCTGAATGGTGAAAAAAATCCAAACCCCATGAATAATGTGTATCTTAGGAGGTTATATGTTTGAAAGCTTTGAACCATTATCTAAAAGACCCCTTACTTAGGGCAACTTGTGTTGAAGTGTTTTATCCTACCATTATATCCTAGATTGTCCTCTCACGGACCATATTATTTTGAACAACCACTAGATCATTCTTTAGAGAACCATATTACTTTCACAACTCTACATAGTGAAAGCCTTTGGACCATTGGCACTCTGAACACATTTTATCCCACCCTAGACCATCCTCTTTTAGACCATATTATTTTTGGACTGTTCTCTTTGAGAACCACATTATTTTCATGTCATAGGATATTGTAACTCAAACACTTTTATCCCTTGACCAATTATGATCTTAATTATGAATCATAGGCATTATAAACACATTAAACATTAGTTATAAAAAGTAGATCAATAGGATTAGTTTTTTCTAGCTTCTTTTATAGAAAAGGGGGCATAGATACTGTAGCATATGTTTTTTACCTACTACATGGTTCTTTAGAGTAATCCCAAGTTGCACATTATTTTATTTTTTTTAATTTTTCAATAGGCATTGTTTCCCTAATAGTATCCTTTCTCTCATTGATTTATGAGCATGTGTCATTACAATTGGATTAAGTATTATTGGAACTTTTACTCTTAGATGAGCATCTCCTTGACTAGTTAGTTCCCCTTGTATATGTTTTATCCTTAAAACATAATAATACATTAGAAAATGATCCAAAAAATATATAAATAACATTTTATTATTATTTTGTATATTCTGATATCCATGATCTTGCCATTTTTTTATTAATCATCTCATGCTCTTGCCATCTTGAAAGTAACCATCTCATGCTCTTGTTGTTTTACAAGTATCTTATCCCACTAGCTCACCATTTTGTAAGACAATTATCATATGTCCCATACTCCCTTTTATTTTAAAACATTAATAAATTATTTTTAGTCATCACCTTTTCCTCTATCCCACTTTGTGGGAGAATTACATTTGGCCTGAAGTTCATGTTGGACCTTGTGTCGATAGAACTATGTAGGTAGTGTCTACTTGTCTTATACATCTGGAGTCAGCTCGACCAACCCCTTATTTTTTTCTCTTCCCCCATTTCATTTATGTTATTTCCCTATCACTTGGGATCAAATTTTTGTCCTTTTTATTGTTATGATATTGTAGAAAGTAACATCTCTACTACACATTCTAGAATAATTGTTTTTAAATATCACTAACATGGTTTTTGGTTGTGTGTATTTGTTTGATTTTTATTGGTGATTTTTTGTGCTTTCTTATCTCTTATTTTATTTATGTCTCTCCTTTAGTTATTTCTTATTTTTCCTTCTTGGTATTTTGCGTTGATGTTTGGTCTTATTATTATTATTTTCCAAGTACATCTTGATGGTCCACATGGATCTTGATTATTCATATCTTGATCTCATGTTATTAATTTGTTCTTACTTAATTTTTAAACATTCTTTCTCCTAATTAAATATGGATTATTCATATCTTTATTTTAATTTGGGTTCATTTATGTTGTTATTATTATTTGTCTTTGCTTTTTGTTTAAATGTAAATGGTTTTAAATCTAGTATTATTAATTCTTATCATTCTCCTTAGTTATAAACATTTACATTTGAACTATCTTAGTGTAACTAAAATTCAATGTCATTATAAGTTCCTCATACTTATGATGTATAATTTTATTTTCTTTAATAAGCACTTTGTGCTTTGGACTCAAGTCTCAACGCTAGTGTAGCTTAGATGAATATCTCTCAAGAACACCGAGAAAACTAGGTACCAATGGCTTATCATCCAATGACTCTATGTGAGACATTCATGTCTTGGCATACATCACAAGTCTAATCAAATAATGGTTAGTTTTATTCATCCCTCATTCCATTGTCTACCACTTCTTGGTGAACTACATTTTCTTGAGGTCCATTTGGACTATGTAGGTAGCACTTGGATACATGACATATCTCGAGTTAGTTTGGCCACCTTCATTCTTATTTTTATGTATTTCATCACCTTTATGTATCCTTATATGTCTAATTCTTTATGGATTATATGGCCATTATACCATCACATCTATGTTTACACCCACTCATCTTTAATTTATGCATTAAGTAATATCATTGAGCTATTTCTTACCAATTTTCCCTATAGGGGCACAACATTTGGACCAACCTTTAATTCAAATCAGTCCTTCAAGGGAAAACCATTCTTTATTAGTGATCAAAATCACCCTTACTAGGGTGACATTATTTATTATAGGATCATATATTCTCTAATGTACCACATTATTATTTCTTCTATATTTGGAGACAATGTTCTCTTATTTCTGCTAATTCCAAGCTTTAAGAACTTTTACCCTCATTTTGACAATATTTTAGTGTGTAACTTGTCTTGAGATTGATTAGTTCCAAAGTGTGCAACCTAAACCCTAGGTTTGGGTATATTCAAAGTGTGTTGCTTCTATTTTTGGATTGTATCATTCCCATTACCCCCATTTATAGGGCCATTTTATTTTAATGATATTTTGATCATTGATGGAATCAACATGTAAAATCATTAACTCATCTACACATAATCTGCTCCATGGGTTAATCTCACTTTCTCTCACTTTTCGAGAGTTGATCGTTGTCTTTCATCCCTATATGTCCTCTTGAGGGGGCATCATGGGTCATTTCCAATTTATTATTGAAAAATATTTTCTTTAAAAATACATTGCTTTGCCTAAATGTCTCAAAATTCCTTCTCAAATAGTGGTAAAATTTAAACATCTAATTCCTAAAACCATTTGTGTTTAAATTATTAGTCTTACTCAAAGTGCACTCAAATGCATAATGCAGGCCAAAATAATTAAAAACATGTTAAATAGTTTGAGCTTGTCATATATAAGTGTCAATTTAGGCTAATGTATTCCTAAATAGGTTAATACAATTTATGTAGTTATTAATTTTGATCAAATCATTTTGAGTCAAAATGATCAAAACATTTTTTGGTGCTCTAGACCACTCTTTTCATCTAATTGAGAAGCACATGAAATGTGCATGTGTTATTTTGTGTCAACAACATCCTAAATGGAATAACGGTCCATACACAACTAGAATCACCTTATAATTCATCCCTAGTTCAATTACAACCTAGTAATATGACTTTCTAACCAATTTAATTAATGAAGTGCATCAATTTTCAAAGAATTTCACTAAATTTGATTATTCTTACTTAGGAAAATTGAACCAAATTATGAGTTGAAGTAAGAATTACGTGGAACTTATTAATTATTTCTTTATTGGAAATTGACTCCTACTAACTACATCATCAAGTGAGG